>VYZX01019439.1:2678-14565 GCA_013401335.1 Brachypteracias leptosomus
ACATCAGCCTTTCCCTATATGTAGATATGAATTATTAGTTTAGATGCACATTACTCACAGAGCATTAATAGTGCAGTGGGAAAACAAGTTCCTAATGCAGCTAGATTTACTGAGTTAATCATATGTTATCACTTCTATCATTCCATTTTACATGCCGTCTAACTAAAACTTGTTACATCCCAGACTTCAGCTTATATTAAAAACACAGCTGCAAGGCTTCTTGGTATAAGCCAAACACATATTCCTTGTGTACTGGGGGTCTTCCCACAGGCCACCTGTAGTCTATTATTTTAAAATTTTACTTAATTCTTCTCAAGCTATTTGTGGTCTTGCTGACATCTCCAGAAGACTTATTCCACATCCCCCTTCAGGAGTGTTAAGATCTTGAGAACACAAGCACTTCATTTTGGCACTAAGGATTCTGTCTGCTTCTCCGAAGGTTGCTGAATTCTCTCCCTCTAAAAGTGGAAAAAATGTTTTAAAGCTGAAGTAGGAAATGTCTTTTTGTCCTGTGCCTTCATTATCCTCACAGAAAGTTTGATGTGAATGAATTCTCATTATGTTTTCATTTCTTTGTAGGATCATAATTTCTGGAGGAAGAGGGGTATCAGACATTGCTTGGCAAAGAGCACATGAAAGATTGGCTGAGGGAGCAACAAAATAAACATAATTCAAATATCACAGCCCACAATATACTGAGTTTATGGTTAGCCCCAGAAGGATGTCTGTTGTATGCAGTGTGTGCAATTAGGAGTTTGTTGGATAGACCTTTCAGTGAGTCAACTGTTCCTTTACATCTTTGAGGAACCAGTATTAGCAGATGGACTCGGTCTAATGGGTTTGTAAACAGATGACAGTTCCCTGGAGTATACATTGCTGCTATTCAGTATAAAGGCCCTACTGCAATAATGCCTTATAGCCCTTAATATGCTTTCTCAAAGATTATTCACTTTAAAATGTGCACACATAAAAACATATATACAGCTGGAGCAATGTACAAAACACAGAACCTTTCACCTCAAGCTGGGATTCTCTCATCACCCAATGTTGTAACAATACTCCTTTCCAAAAAGTGTTAGGAAGAATGACATACTCTGCAGTTTGAGTTGAAAGTCAATCTATTTACATTAGGTGGGATAGAAATCGATATGATTCTGCTCCATTATTGTGCTGGTTTTGTCTGGGATAGATTTAATTTTCTTCATAGTAGCTGTTACGGGACTATGTTTTGGATCTGTGCTGAAAACGTTGTTGTTTTGTTGTTGCCGAGCAGTGCTTACACAGAGTCAAGGCTTTTCTTGCTTCTCAAGTAGGCTGGGAGTGCACAAGATGTTGGTAGGGTGTACAGCCAGGACTCCAACTCTCTGTGGGTATATTCCATACCATATGATGCTGAAGATGATGAAAAAAAAATTCTCTGGATGGCCAGGCCCAGAGAGTGGCAGTGAATGAAGTTAAATCCAGTTGGCAGTCAGTCACAAGCAGGGTTCCCCAGGGCTCAGTACTGGGGTCACTTCTGTTTAGTATCTTTATCAATGATCTGGATGATAGGATTGAGGGCACCCTCNAAGATTTGGGGATTGGTCTGTTCTCCCAGGTAGCAAGCGATAACAGAAGAGGGAATGGCCTCAGATTGCAGCAGAGGAGTTTTAGATTAGATATTAGGGAAAATTCCTTCACTAAAAGAGTTAGTCAAGCCCTGGAACAGGCTGCCCTGGGAAGTGATGGAGTCACCATCTCTGGAGGTATTTAAAAGATGTGTAGATGTGGTGCTTAGGGACATGGTTTAGTGGTGACCTGACAGTGCTGGGTTACAAGTTGGACTTGAAGATTTTGAAGGTCTCTTTCAACCAGAATGATTCTATGTCATGCTCATCAATAAAACCTGGAGGAAGAAAAAGGAAGTGGGTGGACATTCGGAGGGATGGTGTTTGTCTTCCCAAGTAGCCATTCACATGATGGAGCCCTGCTTCCCTGGAGAAGACTGAATGTCTGCCTGCCAATGGGATTAATTAACTTCTTGTTTTGCTTTGCTTGCATGCACAGCTTTTGCTACACCTATTATTATTTTTATCTCAACCCATGAGTATTCTTAATTTTACCCTTCAGATTCTATTTCCCATCCTACCCAGGTGAGTGAGCAAGCAGCTGTGTGGTGCTTAGCTGATGGCTGGAGTTAAACCACAACAATTGTCCTGATTAGGAATAACCAAAATATTCTCAACTACAAATACTGTATTGGCATGCAGTACTGATATCCTAATATGTCACAATATCTTGCTGCTTTATTTAGGTCTGTAAGGTCAGATTGGGTTGCATCACTGAGAGAAGTCCATACTCTGAAAATGTATTTTTGATCTACATATGCAATAGGACTCATAACTCACTCATAACTTTTAGTCTCAAATCCTTATTCCTGGGATCATATGGCAGAATATTTCACTTCAAATAATCTCTTCTTGCTCACAACATAGGTTCACAACATAGGCAATTTGGCCCCTCTTGGAGAAGACGTGGCACGTGGCAAAATGTCAAAAGGATCTGGAAGGCAGATTGTTAAATCGGAGGCACATTTTTCATTTGCTGTTCCAAAGAGAATAAATCGTCTGTTTAATCTGATCTCCAAAATGAAGGAAAATAACTTTCTGCCATAACTACTTGAAGGAGTTGCAGAGGCAATGTTTGATATAGTGACAGATTGCAAAACAAAGCTGTCAGTCACAAGCTAAGGTTTGAGAGGTTCAGGCTGGACATTAGAAAAAGTTCTTCATAGCAGAATAAAAATCAAGTTGATCCAGCTTTCAGGAAAGACTGTAGGATGAAAAAATATATTTGAGTATCTATGAATATGCTCTTACTCTGTTTCAACACCAGCGAACCTAAGCAACACCTGAGTATTCAGGAGCATCCCTTGAAAAGGGGCATTTGGAACATACTCTATCCAGTATTCCCTCTAATGCCTTCTGACAGCCCTCTGAATTTATTTCAGGGACACCAATATAGGTGATCAAAGAGAGGATTGCTCTAACAGAGCATGGGGAAACAGGCACATCACCTTGTTAGCTTTGATGTGGAGTCCACATTGGAAGACAACTGTTCACGGCAGCAGAAGTGGAAAAGCAATGTTGGCTTTTTATAAAGATGTGACTGTGTTGCAGTCCCTTCTGAGATGTTTGGCAAGGGCCTGCAATGGATGGTGTCTTATGGTTTGAGTTGCACTCTGTCTTTCTGTGGGGAAAGCAGGCTCATAATGCGGGCTTAATAATCCCTGTAACAATTCCATTTCCTGTGCTTTCTCCACTTGCACAGGCACTTTCCTTTTTCCCAAGGATAAAAGAGCCTGTATTTCTTGAAAAGTATTTATTTAAAAATATTCCAGCTGCTACGTTCCTATTGGCTGCTAAATTTAAGGAGAAAGATTTTGCTCAATATCATCCTGCAGTCAAACTCCCAAATTAAAGTATTTATTTCTGAACATCATTGTTTTTCTTGAAGGCACCCCAACTTATAATTGGTCCCAAGTTGTTTCTTAACTTCTCCACATTTGTTCTTAGTCTGTTTTATTACCATGAGGATAGGAAATATGAGTCAGTAACCCTAAGATCATCCATTTCACTCACTTTTGGGGGGTTGAATCCCAAGGCAAACAAAAAGTGTCAAATATTTCAAATAAACTGAAAATACCTCTACCACTTACCACCCACAGCTGAGTTCACATTTTCACCAGAATCATAGTTGGTCTAAAATATGTTTAAAGAATTAAGCATAGAAGCCCCAAAGAAAGGAATGTTTAGGCTCTCAACAGTTACTCCTGAAAAGGAATATATTATGAGGTGTTCTTTTCAATGGAGCATTTAATGTCTTTAGCTAAATTTTATATATTCTTTGATGTGTAAATAAGGTATTCATATCTGAAATAAGTCTGCTGAAAATGTGACTAGTCCCCATATTTTCTTTATTAAAGAATTTAACTGTTTGCTTTTAACTTTTCATTTTCCTGATATTATCTTCTTGCTTTCAGCTGAATTATAAATAACTGCTACTAAAAAGTCCATTCAGTCAGACAGAAAGCACTACTTGCCAGACTTCCTTAGTGGTCATCTGTTCTGCAGAGGCTTTGAGATCTGTATTTAAGGTCAGAGGTTCAGAGCATTTAGGTAAGTTTATATGTGTCTCTCTAGACACACCTCAGCACAGCTAATGGGTCCCAGTCATCCAGAGTAGCATGCTCACTAGGAAAGGGTAACTGAAGAAATTTTCCACAAGTGAAAAACAAAACTCTTAAGCCAAAAATTAGTGGTGACTGCTAGACCCCTAATTTATTCACTTATCAGTTACCCTATGGCTGAAGTGCCTTTATTAAGTGAAATAAGACATTGAAGTGTTTAATTGTAGAGTATGGCAAAACCACTGGACTGTGACATACACACTTGGTAACAGCATTCACAGAAGCCAGTACATAGAAGAAGAGGACATCTACACTAGCAAACAGGAGCAATGATGGAGAAAGACGTTTCAACAGCCTTTGCTTCTAGGTTTAGGCACTGTCTGCCACACCATGTGCTTTGATGAGAATGTGGGTTACAGTCTCAAACCCATCCTTGACTTGAACTTTTCGGTGTGGGAGTCTGGTTACTCTATTCTTTTAAAAGATGGGGAGAAATCCTGGTAGTACCACATTTTTTTTTGTAATAGCCTAGCGGTGAGAGCATTTGTGCAAGAAGTGGGAGTCCGAGGCTCAGTGATACACTGTGTACCCTGAAAATGTCCATAAATAACTTACTGCTATTGACTATATTTCCTAGAACTCTTAACATATTTAGAAGAAAATTAATTTGCGTTTCACCAGATAGTATCACCAAAAATTCTGGTTTTCATGGGAAATTTGCAATACATCCACAGGCTGCCATTCCTGTATGAGTATTGTGACCTAAAGGTTTACTGTACAAAAGATTGGTGAAACAAAATTCATCACTTGCATGTTTTTAGTTAAGGTGGCTGGAATTGACATGGGTGAGATGTAAGTATGCAGATGTTATGCTTATGGTCCAACAAGAGGTAATGGCCTCAAGTTGCACCAGGTGAGCTTTTGTGAGCTTCAATATTAGGAAGAACTTCTTTACTGAAAGAGTGGTTAGGCATTAGAACAGGCTGTCCAAGGAAGTGGTGGAGCCACCATCCCTAGAAGTGTTAAAAAAATTATTAGATGTGGTGCTTCAGGACATGGTCTAGTGGTCAGGGAGATGCTGGAGTAAAGGTTGGACTTGATGATCCTAGAGGTCTTTTCCAATGTAAATGGTTCTATAATTCTATAGAATCATAGAATGGTTTAGGTTGGAAGAGACCTTTCAAGATCGTCTAGTTCCAACCACCTGCCACGGCAGGGACACCTCCCACTAGACCAGGCCACCCAGGACCTCATCCAACCTGGTCTNCACATTGATGGCTCCTGTTGATCTTTTCATCAATCAGCACCCCCAAGTCTTTCTCTGCAGGACTGCTCTCAATCCACTCATTGCCCAGTCTGTATTTGTGTTTGGGGCTGCCCCGACCCAGGTGCAGGACCTTGCACTAGGCCTTGTTGAACTTCTTGAAGTTGGCATGGGCCCACCTCTCCAGCCTGTCAATGTCCCTCTGGATGGCATCCCTTCCCTCCAGTGTGTCAACTACACTACACAGCTTGGTGTCATCTGCAAACTTGCTGAGGGTGCACCCAATCTCACTATCCATGTCACCAACAAAGATGTTAAACAAAACTGGTCCCAGTACTGAGATTTGGGGAACACCACTCGTTACCAGTCTCCACTGTGATTAGATCACTCATAGAACTTGCACATGGGGTAACCTACTTTGGGGAATTCAGGTGTGGACAAACTACTGAGTATAATTTAGGCAATCCTAATCAAAAAAATCTCAGGGTGTCTGAAGCAGGAATGTTCTAGATGATCAGATAACTTCAGTGGTGGTAAATAAGTGTCTGTGGTCCTTCTGTTTAATCAAGGAAGTAGTACTTGTAGATTGGTCTTTCAGTTTAGATACCTAAGACACACACCAGACTACTAAATGCTTTTTCAGACCTATCTTTTAGGTGCCTGAAAACAGCGCACTCCCTCTCAAATTGGTGGAATTTTTGTTCCTTCACAACTTTTCAAAATGTTATCTCACCTTTCATGTCTAATATGAGGAAATAAGAATCTTAGGTTACCACACATCTTTCTAAAATAGAGCTATATAAGCTTGCCTGGGATAGCTGCTCAGTAGTAGAACAGAGGGAAACAGTTTGACTTTGTGTGCTTGTTCATGAGGGTTTTGTACTCTGAAAAGATCAATCTGTACTATTGGGTGTTTTTCAGCTTTCTGATGAGTTCCTTAGTTTTTCCTGCTGATAAAATTATCAAATTTAACAAAGCTCTTTAAGAAAAATTGTTTCAAAGTCATTCTGCTGATTAAGTGGAGACACTGCACAGAGGTATTCGGCCCTTCTTTACCTCCTAAGCTCCATGTTTCATATGTTAGGAAATTCAGTGAACTTAAGCCAAAAGTTCTTTATGGTAGGTTTGTAGGGTATCCACTGCATCATTGTACATTTTTTTGGCTATGGCATAGACTGATTTGTATCATGTTCTTGTGCTGCTCATCTAGCCTGGGAACTGAGCTAAGTCTCTAATTGCACATTTGACTATGGAGGTGAGTACACTTGAGAAGAGATAAGTGTTATCAAACTGAATTATTTTACACCTTCATTTTTTTGCTTCAGAACATCATGATACAGAACGAAATAAGTCAAGCTTGGGGCCCTTGCATAAAGACAATGAGTTAAACATGATTATGGTATGGTCTGAGAGAGAATTTCTACAAAATTTCAAAGAAATTAATCTTTAAGTAGTCATAGTTTCCTCTTTGTCTGTCTGTGAAAATCACTCTGTTAGCTTGATTGCCTCTTGATCTTTAACACAGTTTTATACATTTATGCTTAGTTTGGCTCAGAATCACATATATGGCTTATGCAAAAATGGCTTCTCTAAATTTTAACTTTCAAATGCAATCTGATCCAAAGGTCAAGCTAAGTTCTTTCTTATGACTCATCATGCATAATAATGTTTCTGCAAGCCAAATTCTGGCCTTAAATTCATGGCCTCAGATTCACCTGTGCAAATAACTAAATGCAGAATCTGATCTCCAAGCAGATCCCTTTGGAAACTACATTTTCTTCTACAGGGTTCTGCAAAGGTTCTGTGCCATCCAGGTCCCTCAATCTATATCTTGCTAAATAATTTATCTTATTTTTTCTCTAAAAGAGAAAAAGCCCACCTTTTTTTTTCTAGAGCATCCAAAGAATTCACTCTCCTAAAATGTTTTCTAAGTCTCTCCGCAATCTAGCCACAGACCAGAATTGGACATTTGTATAATACAAATTGGAACTGTTGCATTTCCCATCTTTCTGAGTGTTTTGATACCATGTTTCAAATCAGATCCATTTCTAAATATCTGGAAGATTAAAAATTTCAAGTGCAGTAGTCTTAAATAACAATTTCTTTTTTGTTGAATTTTTCCTTTCAAAACTTAGAAATAAATACATTTAAGTTTCTTGTTTTACCGGTTAGAAACTTGTAATTTATGTAAGTACTTGTGAAAACAATAACTATTATGAGAAAACTCATAAAATGAAGAACATTTTAAACAATTAGAAAAATTATTAAACTAGCTGGTAAAAGTGTCAGCACGAAAAATGAGTAGAACTAGCAATTTTTCTACAGGCAATGTGGAGTAAGTTGAGGCAGGTTAAGTTGGCAGGTGTGAAAATAAAGCAAATTATTTGGAACAAGAAATATGTTTGAACAATGAGAGTATAATTTATGATGCGTAACTGAAGCAGAGAGAATAAAGAAAAGCATTCAATCAGGAGCCTGGAAGAAAAGTGATCCACCCATAAAGTGCTCTCACTTCTTTATCAGCAACACTAGTTTAATAAAACTTTTTATGGTTCCCTCTAAGTATTTCCCTTTATTAAAAGGAAAAAAAAAAGAAGGGAATATATTTGCTGTACTTTTTCACAAATCAATATTTAAAGGTATTTTGTGAACACAGTTGAGCCCTGTACTGGCCTACTTTTTTGTGGAGGTTCCTTCCAATGAGAATGTCACAGAACATTTGTTCCAAATCTCACGAGCTGTCTCCTCAGTTCTGTGGTCTACATTGCTTCAAAAGAAGCAGTTGTTGCAATGGTTGAGACCTCATAACTCAAGATATAAAACTTGATCTATTAAATTGTTGCTGGAATTAGAACTAAAAGCTTGGACTGGCACCACAAGTGAACTAGGAACCAGCTGTCATCTTGAACCATGGTATAGATGAGGGGTTCACATAGTCAGAGGTCATAAGCCATATTACGTATTAACCTGGGAGTTGGCATCACAGTTCGGTGCACTCCAGAATGAGTGTGGCAAACACACAGGCTGCTGTGTCTAGGCCTGAAACGTTAATGAAGTTTCCTAACAAATCAGAAAGTAAAAGAAAGACAGTCATTCAGACTTGTTGGTAAGAATATTGCAAAGATTTTGCACTGTTGCAGGTTGAAAGCCTGCAAGGGCATGTGGAAACAATGTCATGGACAATTCTTTGATGTGTTTTTTCCTTCTCAGACATTTTCACCTTGCTTGTTTCAGCTTGAGTCAGTTGGTTGTCATCTGAAAAGTTATTTCCTGACCTATGCTGATACATTAGACGTAATGACAGCTGCATGAGCAAAGAACAAGATTAATAATTGGTGTTATCATTCTATTGTTGGTAGCTAAAACCATGGTCTTTCCCGCTCTGCTTCTCCCAGAAGTCTCCTGAAGATTTTGAAAAAGAAATAAAAACAACCCAAGGTTAGCAGTGAGCTCTGCAAGATGTTCAGAGAGAGAGAATTACTACTTTCTAAAAGAGGCAATTAGAAAGAAAGTGTATTACTACTGGGAAGAAATCCAGTATGTATTCCTGCTACATGACAAAGATGCTGGAGGTAGTACTAGTGCACTTTGCTGTGTCAAGACTAGAGGAAAGTCTAGTAGTTTGATCAGGAGTATTTCATAGATACAGCCTGGAGGGAGTTTTTAAGTAGCCTCAGCACTCTGTCCTGATTTAAACTCTGCTTGTGAGCCTTCCATGAGGTCAGTTCATGTCACCTGTTGTTTGATCTTGATGGTTACTTTTTTCCTGGTTACTTTGTCAAGAAAAATTAAAGTTATTGCTCAGAATCCTGAAACTACATCTCAGAAACTGAAGCACTATTAGATGCTTCCCAAACTTTAAACAACTTACTTTAGTATCTGTCAAGGCAAAGAAGACCTTTCTGTTTCTCAGCTTTCCTTATACCTCATGGCCAACTCCTTCTTGTGTAAGCTGTATGTTCAGAACAAAGACACAGCCTTTTAGCTGTATCTTTCTGAACATGCAGGTGACTCACCATCTGTTCTGTTTATCACCAAGACAACATAACCATGTGACTACGTTTCGCAAAGTAAATCCTCCTGTAGACTGTGGACCCAAATCAACAATATTCACTACAAATATCCAGACTTTGGATTTCCTTAGCTGATCTTTATGTCTTTCTAGTTAAGAAAATCTTTCAAAAACACTCCCCGTGGCTCTTGGCAGAGTGAGCCACCAATTAACAGGGGAATAACATACCTAAGCCTTCATTTAACATATGTTATCTCATGCAGATAGAGATTCATCCTGTCTCTGATATATACATAATATTCACACCCTAGATATATATACATATCCCAGAATTTGATCTCTGAAGTATACTACTAATACATAGGTTCTGAATTTTAGAAGAAAAGAGAAAAACTAGGATCCCAAACTACCAAGTGCTTTGTGGAGTGGTAGTCAAACGGTTCTGGCCTCCAATGTGTAAAGCTGTTAAGGAAAATACAAAATAGGATATTTTAGGATGCCATGTTATTACAGACATCTTAAGAAAGAAAGTGTCAGGCAGGAACTCATCTCAGCCCAATGTTATTCATGGCAACATCCTCTGTAATGATGAGATGATCATTTCCACACCAATTTGATTTTCTTTAGGATTATACTGGTTTTAATTATTTTATAATTCCCTCTCCCATAATCTGCAGCTCTGTGTAGTGTTCAGCTGAAGCTGTCTCTGCACAGTCTGGGTGAGCTTCGCATTTCCGAACAAGCGAGTGTTATTGGGATTCCATTCATTCCAGCTGGGGAACAGCAGACTGTGGGAACAGTTACAAGGAGAGAGGTTCCCCTTCTCCTCCTCCTCCTCTCATTCTCCTTCTCTCTTTTAAGCCTTTTTTCAGGATAAATATTTAAAGACTAGAATGAGGCAAAACTCCCATAGGGCTGGAAACACAGACAAGCTCACACCAGACAAGTCTGCAGAATAGCTTTTTTGTTTTGTTTTTCTTTTCAACGTCCAAGCTTTAAAGATTTCCAAAGGCAATTTTTAAATTGCCTTTGAAAAGAAGAGAAACCGTATTATGGACTTTTTGGTGAAGGTAGCATACTGGATATTAGTTTTAGTTCCAGGAATTTATGCCATGCAATTACAAGAATATGTCTTGGCGACTAATAATAATAATAACAATAATAAAAGTCAAAGTAACACACGGAGAATAAAGCAGTCAAATCCTGTTTTCAGTTTATGAACAGAGGTTCAAATGCTCACACAAACAGGTCGCCAATAATTTTGCCACCTTTTACCATTTTCATCTTTTGGCCAAATAGGCTTATAGTCAGGTGAAAACAATTTCCCTACTTTAATTCTTTGTAGAATACAGAAACAGCACTAGTTCTGTGGGTTTTTGGATTTTCCCATACAATGTGCTACAGTTAGTGAATAACTTCTAATTCAGGCTAACGTAATTCAGGTCAAGTCTCCGTCAATATGATCAATATTCTAGAAGCTGTTTTAATAAAATTCCTGTATGCTGTATCTTTTAATCACTCACATAACACAAACAATTACATCCTGGTTCTGTCAATATGAAATTATCGTTAGTAAGTCTTCACTCATCTCAACAATTTTTGTGGAATGCTAGGTTTACCACTACTAATTCACTTAGTTTAGACTTAACATGGCAAAGTCGAAAGCAATGCTAAGACCTTATCAAGAAAAAAAATATTCTATTGTGATTTTAATTTGTGGAGGAAGAATGAATGAATGCACTTGTTGAGAAATTATCATGGGTCATGTTTATATTTCTGCTATACTAGTGGAGATTCATGCAGAGGACCCAGCCTGTTGCCTATGGTTTCAATTTTGATTTATTTGAAATTCCTATAATCTCATTTTTTAAACTAAACTAATTTCTATTCTTATACCAGAAAGAGATCACTTTGTCCAAAGTTCCTGAAATGTTCATTTTCGTATCACAGAATCACAGAACATTAGGGGTTGGAAGGGACCTCAAAAGATCATCTAGTCCAATCCCCCCGCCGGAGCAGGATCACCTAGATCAGGTCACACAGGAATGTGTCCAGGAGGGTTTTAAGTGTCTCCAGAGGAGACTCCACAACCTCCTTGGGCAGCCTGTCCCAGTGCTCTGTCACCCTCACTGTGAAGAAGTTTTTCCTTATGTTTACAAGTTTTTCCTTATGTTTCCTTACTTTTTTTCCTTGTTATGTCCTTATGCAGCTTGGATTTCAGTCTTTGTCAGAGTTACCTGTTTCAGCATTTTCTTGGCCACCCATAGGTCTGCAATTTTTTTCTACTTCTTTTCTCTTTCTCCTTTTCTTCTTTGAGTGTACCATCAGCAAATTTGCTGCCGATACAAAACTGGGAGGAGTGGGTGGCACACCAGAAGGCTGTGGTGCCATTCAGTGACACATGGACAGACTGGAGAGCTGAACAGAGGGGAACCTCATAAAG
>VYZX01019439.1:21316-60841 GCA_013401335.1 Brachypteracias leptosomus
TCTCAAGCAGTTCCCTGTCCTTCTTGAACTGAGGGGCCCAGAACTGGACACAGTATTCCAGATGTGGTCTTACCAGGGCAGAGTAGAGGGGGAGGAGAACCTCTCTCGACCTACTAACCACCCCCCTTCTAATACAACCCAGGATGCCATTGGCCTTCTTGGCCACAAGGGCACAATGCTGGCTCATGGTCATCCTGCTGTCCACCAGGACCCCCAGGTCCCTTTCTCCTACACTGCTCTCCAACAGCTCAGTCCCCAACCTATACTGGTACCTGGGGTTGTTCTTGTCCAGATGCAAAACTCTACGCTTGCCCTTGTTATATTTCATTAAATTTCTCTCCACCCAACTCTACAGCCTGTCCAGGTCTCTCTGGATAGCAGCACAGCCTTCTGGTGTGTCAGCCACTCCTCCCAGCTTTGTGTCCTCAGCAAACTTGCTGACAGTGCACTCTATTCCCTCATCCAAATCACTGATGAATATATTGAATTCTCTTTCTGTGTCTGAAGATACTCTGAATGAGTCTGGTGCATGCACCACAGGTAAATCAGTTGTTTTAAGTCCTTATATTCTTTTCTCTCTCAGTGCAAAAGTCCTTTAATTTCTGGTTCAGCTGGTTGAAAAATAACTGAATTTGCTTTTTTTGAAGATACATTTTGAAAAGTGTTTTCTAGATCACTCATCTGCTGATGAGAAGAAGCTCTTAACACAATTCATTCTCTATTATTCATCATGCATTCATCATGCATTCATCATGCATTTGTGTATTCAATGTCTCTTGCTCTCAGACACCAGAAATCATACAGCCAGTAAACTGAGGCCATCTGGCCAATCCAATGATCACATACATGGGGGAAATACAGGGTCTCCCACAGCCTGAAACCCTAATACCTGGACTGACAAAGGCAATACAGAGCTAATTGCAGGATTTGTATGAAAGAAAATGTGAAGGGAAAAAGTAAGGGAGATTTTTTTTGAGGAAGAGAGCTATGGCATTTCCAGAAAAGCCCAACTGTTTCTTTAGAGAGAGAGACAATATAAGGAACTGCTATTAGCTCTTAAGCTTACTATTGTGTAAAGATGAGAGGGAATAAGGTTAAGTAAACAGATAAATCAGGGTCCTGGTTATCCCAGCCCTTTCAGGAGTAAAAGTATTTGCTGATATTTAAAAATCATTTTTTTTAAAAAAGAGAGTAATTTGGGAATCTATAGAAGGTATGTGATAGGAAGAGAGAGTTTGCTTACATGAGAGAAGACACTTTGTCTGTGAAAAAAACAGGAGCCCCTTGCAGCAATAGATGCAGGATTGTCAGCAAAATAAGCCTTAGGAAGCCTGAAGCATTCTTGTACCTTAGCTAATATCTCTTCATTTTGAGCTGTGGTGAGATATGTTTTACACATAATCTCGTTTTTCTATACTGGATCCAAACACACCATCATTTCCCCTTTAATGTGGATTTATAGGAGTTTAGAGTGCTGGAGTCCTTTTGTGGTCAAAGAATCCAGGGCCCACTAGTCATTCACATGTTCTTTTCCAAGGAGAAATTTACATAATTTCTGCAGCAGAACAAAGAACAACAAAATATATGGCAACTGTATTTCCCAGCTTTGGGCTTCAGCCTAAACTCTCAGCCAAAACAAAAGATTTTCCCCAGTTAATCCCAACCTTTCTATTTCTGTAGCTGCTGATGATGTCATTGTCCTCTAAGAGACACATGCATGAGCCAGAGTTGCTATTAATTTCAGTATTTGTCAAATGCCATCCTTTTCCTAAAGTCTCAGATGAAGAGTAAGATACTGCTTGTAAACTAAACAGAAAGCACAAAGCTGAGAAAGCATTGTAATGTAAGAGGAATTGAGAGCAGAAGAAAGAGTCAGAGGGAAAAAGGTATGAGTCATGGTAGCCAGAAGCTGCATTTTTACCAAGGTCTAGTTCTCTCTGTTCAAAACACACTGCAACTGGATGATCTACTCCAGGACATCGAATATGGATTGAGATTTGGCTTGGAAATTTTGTGACCTTCCTAGCCAAACAATCTCCATAATGTTACAAATATCTCAGAGCAAACAATTAAATTCCCAATATTGTGCTGGCAAAGATGTGTTCAGCTGGTTTGTACTTACTATCGCCCAGCTGCTGTAGTCATGAATACAATAGAAAGGTGTGCAATAAATGGAGCTGTGGCTGTCAGTGTTCACTACAATTTTGGTTGGTTTTTTTTCAAGCTTTATGTGACTGTTGCCAATAAAGGTGGATGAATTGCTGGTTCCAGTTTATAGCTATCTGTACTCCTGGTTTCTTTTTTCATAGTTCTGTTGCCCTTGACAGACTCTTGCTCGAATGAAAGCAGAACACAGTGCAAAACATGGATAAACTATCTATTTCTGAACTGTCCAAGGTCATCACACAAAACCAAAAAACGTCTCACAGAATTTCCATCTGGAAGCATGAATTGGCTGGGCTGGATGCACAAACCCTGTCAAGCCTTCCCTTAAGTCTCGCCAGGATATTAACTTTGAAATAAAGTCTAGTTTTTCTGAGTTCTGTTTTGAAGATTTCTGCTCTATTCAGAATGTCTGTCTTGTCGTTATTTTTATGAAAGAGGTAAAAGCCAAAGAGTGGAATTTGGAAATATATGTGTCATCAGCTCAATTATATTGTTGTCTAGGAGTGAGCCATGCTGGCACAAAAGACTAATTTATGGCAGTAATTATGTGCATGGGAAACACATAATACCTTTGCTTGATCCCTCTGCTAGCAACGGCCACTAGAAGTATGTCTGTCCCATGTAAACTCAGCTATCTGTGTCCCTCTGTAAACCCCATTTCTGCATCCTGCCTTTATACAACAAAGAAGAAAGAAATTTGGAGTGTTGTGAGGAACATCAGACAGCTCTCCTTACAATAAAGGTTTCTAAAAAATCGTCCCAAGTTTCTACCTTCAAGGTCACATTGCTGCCATATAAAAATTTACCACCAGGTTGCAAACCACTACAAATTAAGAAATTCACTCAGACCCAATATCAACAGTACTCAACCCTCACCGACAGTGCTATCATACAACAGGAATCACCAAATGGCTTGATCTGATGCCCATCTAAGTGAACAGGAAACTTTCTGTGGGTTTGAGGCGGAACTGGTTGGGAATAGGAAGAGAGGTCCAACAGTGATTTAGATATTAGCAAGGCTATGTAAATTTTCAAACTTCAAGTAGTAAGACTTCATTTTTTTGTAGAGAGGACGTGTAGTTTAGTGACTAAAGAGCTTTGTGTCTTTTTATTTCCAGCAGCATCAAAACACTTCTTGGGTGAGGATAAAACACACACAAGCAAAACATATCACAACATTTATGCTAAAAATTTGAGATACATACACTAGCCAGTTTTTTAAAAGTACTAATTTTTAGAAATATTTTTTTCTGATTGGTTTTCCACTGTTCCTTGGGAAATGAGGTCTTATATGGCTCACATTTTGCACTATGATTCATCACTTTGAAACATTGATCATGTCTGGATTTTTGAAAAGTATGGTGTTTAAACAGAAAAAGGTTTTGCCTGAAAATTTCAAACTGTGTGTTCCCTGCCACATATTCATGGATACATTTCTTTATACACAGTGCTAAAAAAATATTCAACCAACCCCTTCACTCAGCCAAGCACATCTCAGTGGAAGTGAAACAAGATATTTCTGTCCTAGCTTGTGTTCATTGCAAGGATATCATGTATCATCTGAATTAAGATTAAAACATCAACTGAAAACAATGTGACAAGACATTACCAAATTTGGTAAGAAACAGAATACAGATCTGATTGATTTTTGATATGTAGGTTAAAAACATGACAGGAAGCCACTTGCCCAAAAAAGTATTAATGACTAGTGAGCAACAGGGACTACATACTTATGTGCTTGTCAAGAGTTTGTCATGTGGTGCCATCACCTTCCTAGCAGCTGCTGTTAGTGAGCCTTGGCTCCAGTGCAGTGTCAGGCCCTGGGTGAAGAGGCTGAATTGTCTCTGCTCCTTTGTTTCCAGCTGCTTCTACAGGCCCCTGGGATTTTTCTGTAAGCAGAAAAACACCTATATTAGCAGCTGGAAAAAAGAAGAGCCAAAGTTGTTCTCCACACACCACAAACAAGTGGCCGTCAGTGGTTCAATTCATGAATCACAGTGTGGGAACTTCTGAGACTACATGTAAGCAACATATGCAACTGGTGGATAGAAACAGACAAGTCCGAATAGGCAAGCTGGAGCAATGCAGCTGGATGATATCTTTGTGTGTGAAAAGTGAGCATATGTGGGTCACTGCTAATGGGAGAGTTAAATCCCTGTTAGTCCTTGTAAACTCATGCTGACAGTTTTGGGTCAATACAACATAATTAAGTTCATCAAAATGAAAATGTAGCCTATTCTCTAACAAAGGAATGATTTGTATGGGACCGGAGCAAAATAAGTCTACATTGCTAAATTCTCAGAATGTCTACCCTAAATCTGTATCAGTATAAGTCATTGAACAAAGCAAATGTTCACAATTTGCCCAAGCCATGCAGCCTACACAGTAAAAGCTATAGCAAACAAGGCTTTTCAGACCTCCATGTTATGGATAACAGACACAAGCTGTGCGGTAGGAACACCAAGTTTTTTATTTCACCTACCCAGTTTTGTGGCTATTTTAATATTTCTCTCCTCTTAGCAGAATATGTGACCTACAACCCTTTGGAGAACAATTTGAGTCTGACCTGAATCCAGATCCCAGCCAGACTTTTTCTGTATTCTAAGCCTATACTTCTGCTACCAGGCTGCCTTATTCATTCAGCCCTTGGAGGCTTCTTGGAAGGGCGTCCTAACATGCTTGTGCATTGTTACTTTGTCAATTTTTTCCTTTTTGTGTTCAGGTTACAATGTCTTTCCAAACTCTGAGAGCTCAAAGTAAATATTGTTTATGAGCTCTTAGGCTGGGATTCATGGCATCTATTTTTAGTTTTAAAAGTGCAGCAGCTTGTGTAAGCTGGCCATCCATGCTCCCTCTTCAGGGAGAGACAAGGCCCTCCAAAAGGCAACTCAATCCAGCCAAAAATGGATGCCTAAAATAAATGGGATTAATCACTATCCAGAAGCTTCTGTTCTGATAGTAGAGGAGGCTTGGGCAACTGGTTTAGACTTCAAGCCTAACTGTGTCTAAAGGTAGTTGAGATGCACAGAAACACTGTTCATTATGCAGATCTTGAAACTTTGGAAAAAGTCTTCACCTAACTTTGAAAAGCCTCTGAGTGAGGTGAAGAACTAGACCCACTGTATTTACAAAATAAAGCAACTTACTGTTAAAAATTATTCAAGACACAAACAGCAAACAGACCAGCCAAAAGGAAATAGAACATGACAGTTACAGAGTTTCTATCACAGCATGTTGTGTCTGCTGAAACGTTACATGGGCCCAATGGGAGACTGGAAAAGTTCAATGCAGAGAAATTCGTGGAAGGTAACGTAAACTGTCAGGAAGATATATCTTGTGACAGGCTGGGAGATTGCTCTAGGGATGCTTTGATGAATTTATATGCCTTGTCCTACACATCTGCTTTTGGCCACTGTTGGAGTGAGAGTTGACAGTCAGACAACATTGATCTGAGTGAGTATGCCTGCTCAGACCACAGATTCTCACACACCTACTAGCTCCGTTACCAGTTCTTGATTCACAGATTTACTGGCTAGGAATTAGCCAGTAATTTGATACACATCTGAAAAGCAGTCATCTAAACTAAAATTAAAGTACTTGCCAATTAATATTAGCTATCAATAAAGTTTTATCTCTGGTAATTATTTAGGCTGAAGCTCTTCCTGAAACTATATATGTAAAACTGGCAACAATAATTGGCTACTTTTATTGACTGTGCATACACTTTGGAGGCTCTGTATACCCCTGTTTATGCTCAGGAGGTCATAAAATATGCTCTGATGAATATTGATTTATTCTCAGTCTTCTTCTCATTATCACCCCTAAGTTTGGATGTGCTTTTTAGCGTCATCCTGCTATTTTTGTTGTCCAGCGTACTAAAAAGCCACATGAAAAAAAGGAAAAATTTAGAGCTTTTATGTGGTCACCACCACCTGAGCCAAAACAACTTTTTTGTATCTTTGGACTCTGAGCATCTGGGTTGTAGCTTTATATCCTGTAAAGGAAAGAGGTGGTATCACACAGACAAGAAAAATAGGAGCAAAACAGAGCTTTAACTGTAAAAATTGTGAATCAACATTTTTGGACTGTAATGATCCTACTAAACGATTGTTTGCATTAGTTTTTAGTAGAAGTTGTGGGATGTTGCAACAAATGTGAGCTTGGGGCTTGTGGGACATTTCACTTTTTCTCCTTAGACTGATAATTCACCACAAATATGTTCACAAAGACTTTAAGAAGCTGTGAGTATCAGGAATACCCACCAGTTAGGACTGGGAAGATACTCTGCCCCTCACTTCATACTGTGTCCTGCCACAACACAAGTACCATGTCTGTTACATCATGGACACCAAGTCACTCTCAAGTAACTTGAAATACCTCCAAATGAAACCAAAAAGAGCAGGAATAGAAAAGGGCAAAAAAGTGACAGTAGATCATGACTGAATATGATTTTTGTCTGAAGAGGAACACATTTGAACAGTTCAAGAAGGGTCCATTTTTTTGTTTGCTTATTCACTCCTGTAATCAAGAATTTATCTGACAAAATCAAAGGGCAAGTCATGAATCTGCTGAAAGTAATACATACATAAAAATAAGCATCTTTTAAAAAATAACCCCTTATATATTACTGGTCTGTTACTACAGGGCTAACCAGAGGAGAAAGCCATTATAAAACTCACTCAAAGGTTAAGCATTATGTGAATTGTACAAATGCCCTCTCTTCTATAAAACATAATTAAATTTGGGGACCTCATTCCTCAGTGAATAAGCAAATATCAAGGAATAGAGTTAGGAAGTAATTTCCCTTTGGGTATGCTTTACCATCATTCTCTATTTCATGGTTTTCTTGTAGATTCTTCTCAAGATTTTGCTCATGGACAGTGCTTGAGGTAAAATACTGGATTAAGTGAATTTTTGTGTGCTTTAACAGAATTGTGTCAAAAACCCTTAACATTAAGAATGGAATGAAAAATATACATGTAAAAAAGAAGTTGCAAAGAAGCTTAAGTATTTTGTTTTCTCTAGAAGAAAGAAGATCAAGAAGGACGTGACTGTAGGTCTCTGATATATAAAAGATTGTAAATACCATCATGAAAAACTGGTTTTCATACAAAAAGAAGAAAGATCAAGAAGAAATCTTATTATGACTAGAGAAAAAATTGGGTTGGATATTAAGAAAAATGTTCTAATCAAAAGGTGCTGAAACACTGGAATAGTCTACTTCAATGTGCTGTGGTATCCCTTGGATAACTTGGAGAATAGTTCAGAAAAAGATCTGTCAAGTATGTGCAAGGACATCTGATTCTACTTTAAGACAGTTCTGGATNCTACAAAGACTAGAAGTGTCTTAAAATACCAAAATCATAGAATCATAGATGGTTTCAGTTAGAAGAGACCTTAAAGATCATCTGGTTCCACCCTCCTGGCCATGGACAGGGATATCTCCAACTAGACCAGGTTGCTCAAAGCCCCACGCAACCTGGCCTTGAACACTTCCAGGGTGTCTCCAGGGATGGAGAATTCACAACTTCCCTGGGGAACCTGTTCCAGTGACTTACCACCCTCACAGTGAAGGATTTCTTCCTACAACCTAATCTAAATCTACCCTCTTTATGGTAAGATTATGTCTCATTGTTCCTTATAGCCCTCCATTTTTATCATTTTGCAATACACTCCTGGACAGATGAATCCCAAGGGAAGATTCCTTGTGCTTAGTGGGAAATCCCAATGGGCTATGCCAAGGAGAACAATAGAGAATTCAGGGTGTGGAGAGCTCAAGTACTAGTAGATACACTGGAAAAACTGCAACATACCACACAAGCAGCTTTTGTAATTCCCAAACCTGGTATGTATTCATCATTCAAAACTAACATAACACAGATGCCAAGACCTACATTGTTTTCTGTACTGATTTATATTGTGGTTAATAGAGAAAGCGCCTACATTTTCATACAAAATACTGAATTGATATGCAAAACCTCTTTTTTTTTTTTTGTCTTTTGGGTTAGTGAAAAGTCAAGTCTTTTGAGATTTCTTAAGAATGTAGTCCAGCCACCTTCAGGACTGACGTTAACCAGCATGCAGCAGTCTTAGGTGAGAAGAAAAGAATTGAAAAGGCCTAAGAGATGAAAGATGAGGACTCAGTGGCAGAAGCTGGGCCATTATCAAAAGCAAAATTCAATGTTCAGGATTGTCTTTATGTTTCCTTTCAAAATACTAAGATTTAAGAAATTGTCCAATTACTACCAGGTTTTTGCATATTAAGTCTCAATTCCAGCACTTTTTCTCATATGTATTAGTTTAAATTGCCTTAAAATAAGCTTAATCTGAATTTCTTTAAACAAATATCCTAAATTTACCGAGTTAAGCAAAAAATCCTTCTATTTCATGATATTGTGTAGGAAAGGACTGAGGAAAAGAAAATTATTTGTCTCATTCACCTTTAACTAGTAATTTTCACTTTCTTCCAACAGTGACAGGAAAGATCACCTCCCTTGGATTGTTAAAGGTATAATAGTGATATATTTCCTTGTTAGTCTTATTAGAATTAATCATTATTAATATAATGATTTTTCAAGAAGAGTCACAATGCTGTCAGGTAGTACATAAAAGCAGAAGAAGCCACTGTTCATCTGAGAGAGAAAGCAATTCCTTTGTTCTATGAGAGCTTCTGGGGTGTTTATTTTCTTGTCAGTCTGATAATGGCACTTCAGGTATAAGACTTGGACTGGGAGCAGCTTTACAAACCACCATAGGAAATGATCTACACAAGGGTGATAGCATCAATGGCGTTGCAGACAGCAAAAGTTGTGGAGTCTGACAACAATTTCAGTATAGCAAGAACAAAGATAATTATGAAAAGTCAGATAGGCAAGTAAATAGAAAGAGTCACACAGAAGTGTGGAAGATGTATGCAAAAGGCATATTTCCGCATAAATTTTAAAAATGTTCCAAAAAGCTAAGAATAGAATATTTCAGTTGGTAGTCAACTGCCTGACAAATTCAGGTCTGACCAACAGTTAAAGCATGTTGTTAAGAGCATTGTGCAAGTGCCTCTGAAACACTGACAGGCTTGGGTCATCCTTGCCTCTCTAGGAAGCCTGTTCCAGTGTTTGACCATCCCATTTCCAGTCAAATGGCTTTATTCACCAGTATTGGTATTTAATCGCCAGTGTCAGT
The DNA here is from genome assembly GCA_013401335.1 of Brachypteracias leptosomus. Classification (NCBI taxonomy): domain Eukaryota; kingdom Metazoa; phylum Chordata; class Aves; order Coraciiformes; family Brachypteraciidae; genus Brachypteracias; species Brachypteracias leptosomus. The sequence continues at coordinate 30,662 of VYZX01019439.1, forward strand.
AGAGTGCCAGTACTTCAGAGGCCATGACTTCAGTTCTCCTTCACAGATTTCATCAACTTTCCAATTCACTCTATTACATATATACCTTTATTAAATGTTCTATAAGTAAATTAGTGCATGCAGCATGTTTAAATTTTAACTTAGAGGAAGAATTTTAAAATGCAACAAATGTTGGGTTTGATATTCGATTGAATTCCCAACACTTCACTCATCCTTCAACCTTCCTTCTCTAGCCACATTACTGTTGGGTACCTTGAAGGCTGTTAAACCTGAATGGACATTGGGGAATACAGTGGCCATGGGGCTTAGTAGGGCACAATCAACTCTTTAAGCTTCCTGTTTCAACCTACAGCCAGGTCAGTGGTAATTTATGTCATGATTTTGCGCTAAAATATCTGCTTTAGAAAGCTAGTAAGTGGGTACCTCTTTTCTATACAGACTTAAAAATGATAGAACTAAGAGGTGACCATGCCTTGTAATACTGTAGTTTTGAAATGGTGGCTGTAGAAGTAAGGAATCCAATAGAAATAAAATATTATTATCTCCAGAAGTGAAGCAAATGAGTGAATTTTTGTAATGGTTCTCCAGGGTTGCTGTAAATTCCTTCGGTCCTCCATTCTGATGATATGGTAAGAGTATTTGACTCTTTTTGGGCAAGGAAGGCACTAAGAGCTTGATCTTGCAAAAGCTAAGTTATAAAAGTACACATGTTTTTGGAATCCCAGGAATGTGCAAAGATTTAGGAATTATACTTCTAGTATTACATTTTTTAAACCAATTAAATCTGGCTGTGCCAGATGCAGTAGCTGAAATTATAGATTTGGAACAGTTATTTTGAAGAAGTTCCAAAGTATATGTAAATCAAGCACCATGATTATTTTTAAATGAACCAAGAAGCAGTTTGTTTTGCTAACAAAGGTTTTTTAATACCCCAAATTCTTGTATGTTTGCATGTGTATTTAGCTAGGGTGTGGATTACATCTACATTGTGAAATGAAGCACCCAGGAAAGAGCAAAAATCTAGAGAGATTGTGAGGCATCAGTGCTGTTTCCCAACCACAGGATGAATGAGGGAGGCAGTATGAATTGTACAGCATGTTCAGTTGTGTAGTTGAAGCTCATCCAGACTATTCAAACCTCTGGAGACTTGAGGCTGAAAATACCTTTTGAGCAGCTCTCCTCCTGCAGATCTATCACACTTCACTAGGGTCAGTACAGGTATCTAATCCCATGAAAGTCAGAAGTCAAAAATAAGAGTGGATGTATTAAGACTATTTTGTAACTTACAGTTTTTGAGAAAACTGGGTTGTCCTATCACTGTGACAAACACTATCCTGACAGAAATAGAATTTATGCTCTGTCACTAAGACAAATTCATTCAGAAGATAAGCTCTGTTCAGAGTCTTCAACAACAAGTTATCCCCAGCTTTATAGTAGCAAAGAAGATGTTGAAAAATGCCCAAAGATATTTTAAACAAACTGCAAGTTAATTCCCATTCTAAGTAGTATTTCCATTGCATTTCAGAGTAGGAGGTAGTTCACTGTGAAGCAAAGTTGTGAGCACATTCCTCAGCTGAGTTTGCCAAAAATTTACACTCTCCTTTGAGCAGTAAAATACTAAATTTCAAAAGTGAATCAATCAGATATAAATGTTATCCCTGTCAATAACTCAATCCTTCTGTGTCATTGTGGAAGAAACAGCAAAGGTGGAAAGTCAAGTAGAAACAATATGAACTGATTTTGCTAGAACCTATGTACAGATCTGGTCACTTGAGCATGGATGGATAGGAGATCAGAACTCCCAAGAGGCTCCCCAAGGAAACTAGGGATTTACTATGACACAATTAGTTTCCTATTGCACAGTTTTAATATCCAGCTACTAATCCTATGAAATTGGTCTTGACAGCTGACAGAACCTATATTCAGATTAATATGCCTGTCACTATGTATCTGTGTTTGTCCCAAATCCAAAATATTGAAGATACTATATTTCCCCATACTTTCTTCAGATTCTTCTGTACACCCCCCTGATAACAATAAAAAGAAAGAAAGAAACAACAACAAAACCACAAAAAAATTACAAGAATCAGTCAGGAAGGGAGAAGTAAATTTTCTCCTTTCTAAAGCTGATATTACTACTACAGTGACCCTGGAGATGGAGACCTTAGAAGCACATGTAACATCAAATGGTAATTTTTTCTTAACTGGAGAGAAAACAAACAAACAAAATAAACTGCAGCTGCCATCCAGCTGCCTTAAAGAACTGCACAAAGTTTGCACAAGTAGGAATGCTTTGAAGGGAAGATTTCTGTATGAATTTATTTAGCTTTTACAAAGAGTGCCCCTGCTCCTTTGCCAAACTCTCTGAGGTAGGTCATGGTGGAAAAGGCAAATAATGGCTTTTCCATCAGTTCTGAGACTAGAAATCAGGCAATTCCTGAAACTCTTGTCCTTCACTACAGTATATGGTATCCAACAACTCCTTTAATCAAAGCTCTAGGTAGCCTATTTGCCCCCCAAAGGGAGGAAATTGGCATAAGCTAACAGATAAAGCTGTTCAGGAGAGCTGTAGCAACTGAGAAGACAGAGGGCAATAACTGACTGCTCTCATTGTAGCTGCAACTTGCAAAATTTCACAGAAGCATTGAAGTTGGAAGGCATTTCTCAAAATCATCAGAGCTCCTCAGGGCTGACATAGAAAACTCAACACTTACAGAGTCACGGTTTCAGAAGATCCCTTACAGTCACCCATTCAACACAAACATGTGCAGGTAGAAGTTTTCACAGGAACAAGTCAAAAGTATAGTTCTTCAAAAAACGGTAGATATTATATGAAATAGCTGATTGCCAACTCCACCTAGTAGATCACATCTCTCAGTAGAGACTCACATGCAGCAGAAGATCCATGAAATCTTCATGCAGCTACAAGAATCATAGAATCATGGAATGGTTTGGGCTGGAAAGGTCCCTTTACCTGTCATTTAGTCCAACCCTCCTGCAATAAATAGGGATATTTTCAACTAGACCAGGTTGTTCAGAGACCCATTCAACCTCATGTTGAATGGTTCCAGGGATGGGGCACCTACTACCTCTGCGAGCAACCTGTTTCAGTGTCTTATTGTAAAACATTTCTTCCTTCTATCTAGTCTAAATCTACCCTCTTCTAGTGTAAAACCATTGCCTCCTGTGCTATTGTAATAGGCTTTACTAAAATTTCTCTCCTCATCTTTCTTAGAGGCCCCTGTAGGTACTGAAAGGCTACTATTAGGTCTCCTCAGAGCCCTCCTTTCTCCAGGCTGAACAAGCCAAACTCTCTCAGCCTGTCATCAGAGGGGAGGTGTTCCATTCCTCTGATCATTTTTGTGGTCCTCCTCCAGCACGGCTCCAATAGGTCCATGTATTTCTTGTGTTAGAGGACTCCAGAGCTGGACGCAGTACTCCAGGTGGGGTCTCACCAGAGTGGAGTAAAGGCGAAGAATCACCTCCCTCGACCTGCTGGTCATGCTGCTTTTGATGCAGTCTAGTGAGTGTACATTGGTGGCTCATGTCCAGCTTCTCATCCACCAGTACCTCCAAGTCCTTCACTGCAGGGCTGCTCTCAATTCACTCATCCCTCAGCTGGTATTGATAAAGGGGATTCCCCTAACCAAGGTGCAGGACCTTGCACGTATTCTGGTTGAACCTCATAAGGCTCAAATGGGTCCATTTCTCCAGCTTGTCCAGGTCCCTCTGGATGTGTCCCGTCCCTCAGGCATGTCAACTGCACCACTCTGCTTGGTGTCATCTGCAAACTTGCTGAGAGTGAAATTGTTCCCACTGTCTATGTCATTGATGAAGATGTTAAATAGCACTGGTCCCAGTACAGACCTGAGGGATACCACTTGCCACTGATCTCCATCTGGACATTGAGTTGGATGTGACCACTCAACCAATTCCTCATCCAGTGAACAGTCCATCCATCAAATCCATATCTTTCTAATTTAAAGAGAAAGCTATACAAGGAACCTATACTTTGTTCCTATATGGAAGTTTCTGCTTAATGTTCCAAACCCACCAGTTCCGGAATTGATTGAGTTCATCCCACACTGAAAATACCATCTGTGAAACAGTGCTGAACAGCCATGTAATCGCAATGATCTTAACACACAGTAATTCTGATGCAGGGGCAGAGGTTCTTGATTTATAGCAGCTCTTGAGTTATGGCAGAACTGGCAGTTATTAGTGGTGGGATTCAAAGGCTTGTTACCTCATGTATTGATTTTGGCAACAAATCAAAGATGGAAAGAAAGAGAAATGGACCTTGGATGTCTCTTCTGGGCCTTGTGGTTGGTGTCTAGGACCCCCACTTTCACGTGCAGCATTTGAGGCTCATGTCCACCACAGAGTAGAGAAAAAGAAGGCTGCTTGCTCTAGGACCAGTTTCATCCCCAGACTCCATCTCTCTCAGGGAAGCTGGCGCATCTGGTGCACAAAATGATGAAAATAAAGAACTTTTTTGGATGACTGATAAACCTCTGAATCGATTGAGATATCCATTTTCTTTTGCAGCTGGCTATAGAAAGAAGTGAAATATCAAATCCACAATCCAGCTGTGAAAGTACTCAACAATTAAGACATTCCAGCATAATGGAGTAAAAAATGTATGAAGTCCAATGTCTTACTGAATTTACTGAGATATTTGCTATCAGTGGGATGGGGGGATTCAGAACTAAGTTCACTAGTATTTCAGCAGTAAGACAGAAAACTGAGACAAAATGCCCATTTTCTCACTGGAGCTTGAAATATGCGAAGACATTGAACTTTATTCAGATGCCTGAGAGACTAAATTTCAGATATTCAGTGACATTCTGAATGACCACAAAAAATGTTCTTTTCATCCAGTAATATGCATTCATGCCATCTTTATGAACCAGAGATTGTCACATGTATATCAGAACATGGACTCTGTGCCTAAAATTTAATTGGAATGTTTTGCAGGCACCTCACTGGGGATGAGCCAGTAAAGGAAATAATTTGGGCTCCTCACCAAAGATCCTTTTCTTAAGTTTTAGTCAATATCAAGCTAGAAGGTGGGTGGTAATGTGTGGTTCTAAATCTCAGTAGCCAGTTATGTGCAAAGGTAAAGAAAACATCAAAAGCAGGCTGAAAAACACAGCAATTCACTATTGTATTTTATCACTGGATCACATTTTACTTAAATGTGCATAAAATGCTTCAAATTCTGAAGTTTAAAAAATGCTACAGGAATCCCAGCATGAGTTGTTTTGGGTTATTTTGTTGGGTTTTTTTTCATAATAACCTTATATAAGTGCCACTTTCTAATTTTGCAGCAATTTACCCAATGACCTCTCTCCACACTTTCTTCCATGCTGCTTGGGATGCCTTTGAGAGAAACACTTCTCTGTCTGAAAAATTTACCTGTTCTCTGAAGAGAGAAAAAAACACAGCTGCATGGCATGTGTTTATTTATATGTATTACTACAGGGGAAAAAAGAAGCTTTAAGCTTTTTATGCACTACTACATAGAAGGAGACAGCTTTAAGTAACACGTGTCCAGTTCTACTGGTAGCTGACTGCTGGTTAGTCTTATTCTCTCTTTTTCTATTTCTTTGCTAACAGTAGCTATGTTTTAACCTGTGTCATGCCTCTATTCAGCTAATTTAATCTTAATTGGTCTGATGTGATAAAGAAGAAATTGCTGTGACCTTAACAAAATCAGCTCCTAAAACTATTTGTTAAAGTGAGCTGTGAGCCGAGTTTAACATTCATCTCGACTTTTGGTGTTGTTACATTCTAAATATCTTGCAGTACACAAGTAGCTTTTATAGCATCTCATACATTGACAGGGGCTTTTTATTATCACACAGGAGCCAGCAACAACTGGAGAAAAAGAAAGTCTCCCTAATACAAGGGGGTATCCCAGGCAATTTCACATGAGAGCCTTTGAAGAAAGACCTAGGCATGTTTCACAATAGAAAAATCATCTTATATATTGTGTGTCATTCTCATCCCTCATGTCTGATCAGGTGAACTGAAGCCAGAAGAGCTTCAGTGAAGAGCTTAAAGGAGGATCCAAAAGAAAACATTGGAAACTGAAGGAGTTTTTTTTGCTAAGTCTGAATGGAGATAGCATTGCTCTGTGCAAATACACAGATGAATAGACATCAGTGGTGGAGAAAAGGCATTTAAAGTAAAGGGCAGCTTTTCAGTATTTATACCATGACATACTGAAAGAACAAGCTGGTAAGAACCAGTAGTGCATGACTAAATCTAAACATTTGTCTTTAAAAGAGCTTTTGGAGGCCCCTTTCAGAAGAAAAAAACAGGGGAAAAAATGTAGTCAGTTTCCAGGCAGGGTTTGATTACATGCTTCTTTTCTGCCTTTCCCTATCATTGTTAGGGAACTAGACTTTGTGTCCCTTCCTGCAGTATCTTCCTACACAACATAGTCACAGTTCTCTCATTTAAAATATTGGAATCAATTTAACATTTTTAAATGGGTTCAAATATTTATTTTATGCTAAAGTTTGAAACTTGGGAAAAATTTTCTTTCCATATTTTAGTTCAGAGTACAGTTTTTGAAAGCATATCACTTGATTGCTTAGAACAGTCTTCTAGTCACAGATTTTAAACTTTAGAAATTTATTGTGATGATTATTTATTATATTATGACCAAGTACTCTGAAAAGTCTGTAGTACAAAACACAAAACTTCACTTACAAATTAGTGCTCTAAGACCTTAGTTTGTGATGGAGCTAGACCTTTTGTCCCAGGGAGAACTCCTATCTCAGTTTCGAGTGTCAGAAATTCAGATTATCACAGTTAATTGCCCTCACAGCAAAAGTAAGACCCAACCTCTGCATCTTGCCATGACCATATTAGTGTTTACTTTATGAAGACTTACTTTGCTTCTGAAATTCCTTTGTGAGTTGTGTTGTCTGCAAAGAGCTCTAGAGCAGTAATTTCATTCCTTTCACATAGCACCACTCACATTTTTCTGTTTTACTAATAAGGACTGTAAGAAAAGTAAATTAGAAGAAATTAATTTAGAGAGTACACTTAATTTGGCATGATGTGGATGACCAGTCTAGTGGAGCAATGAGGAAACAGAGATTCACAACTACTGGCAAGCTAACTGGAGAGAACACTCAAACACTTCTGCAAACCAGATCTCACAACATAGTCCTATATCATATGATGTTTCTCATAGCATTAAGCATCACAGGGCCACTGGAAGGAAAATACATGTGTGCAATTGTGAGAAAAAGATTTATTTAATACATGGAAATTGGACCTCCAAGAAAAAAAAGCTAACAGTGGCAGGGCCAGCTCAACATGTGCAAAAATGTTCACAGGACAAGCTGTGAAGTTAGACAAAGATATCCCTCCTAGGTAGTTCAAAAAGGACATCCCTCTTGGGAACTTCTATAATAGCATTCTAGAATCTACCAGGTCCATGACCTACAGCAACTAGATTTCAGAAGTGAAAATGCCTGATATATCAAGAAAAAAGGGACCTTGTCCCTTCTCTGAAACCCTCCCCTAGGTTATTTAGATGATTGGGGATTTTTTTTTAATAATTAAAAAGAAAAAGCTCTGACCTCTGTGGAATCTGTTACTTCCCTGCAGAAGAAAATGTAGGCTTTATTTTAGCAAACTGAGGGCACTTAAGTTGGGGATGACAAGCCAAGTGGAATTCATTTGCAGAAACAGCATTCAAAAGTGGGCATTAGTCCAGAAGAAGGAAGAGTTCCCAATGGGAACATTCGCAACCTGATGCTTTTGCACACAAGAAAAGTTAACTCGGCTACCAGTAAATCCACTACAAGTTCTCAGCTTTGAGGAGGAGAAAAAAATATCTTTCTCTCCAAACTCTTCCCCTAGAGATCCAAGAAAAACATGAGAGATATGTACAGAAACACCAACAAGCCTCATCAACACCATTCCCTCAAACCTCAGGTCTCGCACTAATATGAATTATTTCAAAGCAGTTTGAAGGTTTTTATACAGATTACTGACATACTGGTTATGTATAGGATAGGCAACTTTGGAAAGGGCACCACGAATTACCTGATGATTTATTTGCTGCTGCTCCTGTCATGACTCTTATTCTGTTAAAATAATGAATGTCTCAACCTAGAGAAATCACCTAATGATACCACTGTTTTATGAATTTATCTAACTCGGGGCTTTCATTATACTGGGCTGTACAAGGGAACTTAAGGTTGCTTTGAAATGTGCTGTTGGTCACACAGGTCACATTCACATCCCCAGCTGACAAAGTCAAAACAAACTGGTATGGCACGTACGAGGAGTGTGAGCAATATGTGCACTGACAGAGCCAGAAAGACAAATCTTTTCTGTATCTTTTCTCAAACTGCACAGATGAGGAGGCCCAGCCCTGCTGCCGCCTGTGACTGAGCTGAGCTGGCTTAATTGAGTGAAGGAAATGCACAGCAGTGAGGCTGTGGGCAGTGCTTCCAGTCCTTTGGTTGCCATGAATGTCAAACTCAGTGAAAATATTTGATGAAAAGTCATTAACTCTGAAGAGTGAGGGAGAATAGCTAACAGTCATTCTTGAACAAAGATAGATCTTACTAACTGGAAAGAGATTGCAAATATAGACTCTCAACTAGAGTGAATAGTTGAAGTGATGCCGTGAAATATGTACATACAAGCCAATTTAACAAACTCTTCAGAATGATACATGTTGACATACTAAATAAAGTAATCCTTTCCAGCATAGTCAGCATATATAAGACAAACTGACCTTTTGAGTGCATTTGTAACCATAAGAGAGAGGAAAGAAGTGAAGAATTTATTTCACTTTAAATAATGGCAAGATTACATAATTATTTAGTTTTATTATTTCTGCATTGAAAGGATGCTTTCCAATAATCAATGAATGTTATGCTTTGCCTTGGTGTCCTTGTTATTGTTTTACAATGAGTTCTACAAACTGTAATATCTGGGATCACTACAGGGCTTCACTTGGAAAATTCTAATATTGATTGAAGAAATGCTCAGTGTTGCTGACAACAGTGGCCTCAAAGGACAAAGATGGACTATAGTGATATATATTTATCATGATCTTTATAGTGAAGATATATATATCGTTATAGTGACATATATCATCATGTATATATATATGTTTTCCCATGATTAAGAATCCACAGTTAATGATGGGGCAAAGAGATTCTTCAATATGTTCCACATAAGGAAAATCTTGGCTTTGATGCAATTCTAGGTAAAGCAAACTGCAGAGAAAAGGGCTTTCTGTGAAAAGCTCCCTGCCTCCAGCTTCTTGGAAATCGAGCACAAAATATCTTTTGGTCCTATGAGGAGTGAAGCAGGGTTTACAGAATAGTTAACCATACGTCAAAGAAAGCTTGAAGACTCTCCATAACAAATAAAGAGTTACTAGCTATTATTGGCCATATGGCTGTGTGAAAAGCCATCTACTAGCACTTGAACAATGGCAAAGAAATGGAAGATCAAGTTACCCCTGTTAGAAGAAAAAAATTACAGTTATTGGTATAATTACATCTGGAATCAACACTCAAGGTCAGTTTTCCAGACAATCTACAGAATGGCAAATTTATAAGAATAAATCAAATTTTTTAAAAAAAAGAAGGAAAAAAGGAGGAGGGAGTTTTGCCTGCTATTTACATGAGGAAATCTGCTGAACTTTTCCTGGAAGACTGTGGATGGCTGGAGAACAGGTGGGATTATCACTACAGTAGCATATACATAAAACCTAATTAATAGATGGGAAGAGGTTTATTATTTGGACAGGTTTATGTTTTGAGGTGTTTTTATTAACACCTGCTTAACGCAGACACTGAGAGACACCTGGGAGAAATACCTAATCCATTTTGCATTTCAATGAAGGATTGAGAAAGCTTAAAATACACATATGGGACTGACAAAGACCCTTTTAGGGAAAGCAGAAGAGATCAAATTTAATACAGCTGATACTTTTAAAAGGAAAAGCATCCGACTACTACACCCTAAAGAAGTATAAAAGACCTCACAGCTTCATTTTTCTTTTTTTTTTTTTTTTTTAGTATATTGGCAGGAGTATTTATAATGTAGGATGAGCCAATGTCTTCTGACGTTACCTCAGAGGACAGGGACAGAGCAGACTTGATACACCACCACACTTACAAACCAACAACTTCAGTACTTCATTGTGCCACAACAAGACTTTTGTTTCATAGAAGAGCTCACCCTAACTAACCCGGTAGCTAGAGATTGTAAACCAGTTAAATTTCCCCTAATAGTTTATAAATTGGCATGAGCGTTTTGGTTGTGGGTTCAGAGTCATACACTAGACAATCATTTGTGCAATCATTTCTCTAGGGTCAGGAGAAGGCTGACAGCAGAGAGGGAAGAGAAGAGAAAAGAGTACTGAAAACATAGTTAAAGACTCACAGTTGGCATCAGGGGAGAAAAATCTTTTAATAGAATAATGTTAAAATAACTTGGCAAAAATGGATACAAAATAGACAAGAGTTTAAAGAATACAGTGGAAACACTTAGCCATACCAGAAAAGTGTTTCTGCTTCCCACCCCACCCCGCCAGCCAGTGGGCTGGGGTGCACAGAAGGTTGGCAGGAGACACAGCTGGGACAGCTGACCCCAAATGATTATCTATGTCATATGATATCATGTTCAGCATATAAACTAGGAGGAAAGATGGGAAGGAGCTGCTGCTTGGAAAGTGGCTGGTCATTGGTGGGTTGGTGGTGAGCAGTTGTTTTTCATTTGCATCATTTGTGTTTCTTGGGTTTTACTTCTTTTTTTTTTTTTTTTTTTAAGTGTGATTTTCCTTTTCATTATTATTAGTATTATTAGCATCTTTAATTATTATTTTCAATTATTAAACTGTTTTTATCTCAACCCATGAGTTTTCTCACTTCTATGCTTCCAATTCTCTTCAACCCCATCCTGCAAGGGGGGCTGTCAGCAAGCAGCTATGCGGTGCTTAGATGCTGCCTGGGGCTAAACCATGGCAGGGGTAGACTGTCCTTTATTGTCCTACTGTCAATTAAGTAGGAGATGACATGTTTCTAAAGACATTCTTGTTAATAAGTATTCTTTCTCTTTGTCTGTGAGTATCCATTAGAAATGACAGGTTTTCTAACACATAGAGTAACCTCCCAAGTTATTACACTATTTCTCCAAATTATAGATAAGATAGCATGAAGGATAAAGCCAGACACTAGGAGAAGATAGGACATTACTGTCAGCAATACTGTTTGGTCTTCAGAGCTTGAACACTGCAATTTTGCATGAACTTGCTCTACAGTGAATTTTGTTGGCACTGCAACTGTCTCAGGCCAAGAGCTCAAAGCATCTAATAGAAAAGTTGGATAATCAAGATCAAGTGTTCCAAACAGTCCTGACACCAAACCAAACACAAAGATTTATTTACCAGTTACCTCAACAGGACTGCCAGGCTAGTGGCTGTTTGTTCCCAAAGCGCCCAATCTGTTTTGGTAACAGAAATGGGCCAACTTCTTTTGCTATTCATGTTCAATTTACAGCAAGTCTGATACCCACCAATATACAGATTCCTAGGCCTTCATTCTACACCAAGATCCCAGAATTAACCCCAGAAAGGTGGAGGTTTTAGGCTAAAAGCAGCCGTAGGGCATTTCTGTTTCCTTTCTCAGAGAAATAGCATTTCCTAATCAATGTCCATTAAGGTAAATATGCCAGCTAGCATGAGCAACTGTCACACTTCCCAGATTTTTACTCTGGACTCAAAGTTTGAAAATACTTAGTAAAAGAAATTTAACTGTCTTATTGTGCCCTAAAGAACCTTCCATGACTTCCAAAGAGTGTCTGTCAATGGGTCCATGACCAAGTGGAGGCCAGTGACAAGTGGAGTCCCTCAGGGATCAGTACTGTGACCGGTCTTGTTTAACATCTTTGTCGGTGACATGGACAGTGGCATTGAGGGCACCCTCAGCAAGTTTGCAGGTGACACCAAGCTGTGTGGTGTAGTTGACACACTGGAGGGAAGGGATGCCATCCAGAGGGACCTTGACAGGCTGGAGANGATCTAGTGGGAGGTGTCCCTGCCCCTGTCAGGGGGGTTGGAATTAGATGATCTTTAAGGTCCCTTCCAACCCTGACAATTCTATGATTCTATGTCTCATGAAGAAGTCGTACAAAACCACAACTTAACATGCACTCAAAAAGTCTGCAAGCTTAAGAGGTGCTGGAGCGAGTCCAGAAAAGGGCAGTCAAGCTGGGAAGGTTCTAGAGCACAAGTTTTATGAGAGAACTGGGGTTGTTTAGCCTGGAGAAAAGGAGGCTCAAGGGAGAGACCTTATCACTTTACAATTACCTGAAAGGAGGTTGTAGCGAGGTGGGTGCTGGTCTCTTCTCGCAAGTAGCAATAGGATAAGAGCAAATGGCCTCAAGCTGTGCCAGGGGAAGTTCAGGTTGGATATTAGGAAAAATTTCATCACTGAAGGGGTTGTCAAGCACTGGAACAGGCTGCCCAGGGAAGTGATTGAAACACCATCCCTAGATGTGTTTATAAGTTGTGTAGATATGGTGATGAGGGACATAGTTTAGTAATGGATTTGGTAGAGTTAGGTTAACGGCTGTACTTGATCTTAAAGATCTCAGAAGCAGCTATATCTTTCTTCTCAAATAATTAACCCAGGCTCAGGCTTCTGTTTCATGATTTAATGGGAAAAGAAAGCAGTGTAGGTGAGTAAGTAGAAAAGCACATCGCCAGAATTGTTACAGCAAGAGTGATTGATGTTAGTACAGCAACAATGACAACCATTGTGCTGGGGGGAAGGGTATGTGGAGATGTAGTCCAACAAGAAGAGGGTGGATTTAATCTGGCCCTCCTCCGCTCTCTTCCTCTGAATATAATATCTGGATTAGTGCATAAAGAGAACTTTACAACTCTGGGAGAAAGAAGCTACTGCATTTTGTGGAGCTGAAAGCTACAAACAAGCTCTGAGAATGGTTGCATGACCAGCAAGGAGATAAACACCATCTGATGTACTACTGAGTAAACAGAGACGTAGGCATCAGGAAATTTAATGTTAATATCTTGGGCTCCAACAGATTTTAGGCACCTACTGGATTAGGCCACAGCTGAATAGGGATTTTGAGGATCTAACTGTTGGGTTTAGTCACTTAAATCCCACATCAGCATCTGAGGCCTTTTGTGGATCTAGGCCTTTGTCCAATAGCATCTATTGCTGGGAAACAGAGCAATGTCCTTTGTTAATAATAACACTGAGGAGAATTATTGCAAAGTAATGATACATTTTTTTACTCTACACAGGATGTAAAGAGAAACAAATGTATTTTCCAATCAGGCAAATAGAGATTAATCTCCATCTTTAGATCATCTGTAGTGCATAGCTTGCTGTTTTCTCAGGCCAACTAAAACAGAATGGAGAACTCTTCCAATCAGTTTCGCAATCAGGTTAACAGAATAGTCTTTATTCTTCACGTTAGCAAAATTCTTACAACCTCTGTTAAAACTAGTTTGTTGTTTCTTCAATTCTGTATGAGTCAGGAACACAAAAAATCAGTCTCTAAATAAATCTCAGAAACCAGTAAAAACAAAGCAAGTCCAGAGAGCAAAGCACTCATAAAACAACCAGACAGAACAAACAGGTAGAATTATTTTTTACATAAAGTAAGCCAGTCTGAAAGTTCTCAGAACTTAACGGTATAGTTTGGAGATATTTCCCCAACTAATTTTTACTTAAATAAAGTAGGGGAGAAACAGCCATGTATCTTAATATGACAACAATCTGCTATCATTTTACTTATCCTAAGTTTCCTCTGGTTATTTTAGAAAAATCCTCTACCCACTTATTTCTTACCAATATCTGGGCAATTAAAAGAATTATGAAAATTTAACATAGGTAGCAGGACAAATAGATGAATGCATATTACAGCTAACCCTTCTTTTAGCTTTTCCTTGAATTCTCTGCCATCCAATACCTGACTGATTAAATAACCATTTTCAGCACTTTCAAAATATGTTCATCAGAGCTCATGCTACAATAGTTTCTTTACAGGGAATAATGATCTGTGATTTCAATGTATTTCAGCACTCAGCTGCATTTTGAAAACCAGATCATTGTGTGTAGGTGTCCAAAGAAATATATTTTTTTACTTAAGCTGGAACCCATTCAAAAGTCTGAAATGAGACATCATAAAGGGATCCTAGAAAGAGATGCTTCACTAAAACTAAATAAACCTCTCAGAATATGGGACAGCTAAAGTTCAATGAGATACATCTCTTTCACTTGCCTCTGGTATCAATGGACAGAGTCTACAAAAGTTGTAGTTTTTCCTATCCTCTTCTGTATGACAGAAATACTTTTCTACCAGATCTGCTAAAATACTTTTCACGGAACTTTCTTCAGACTCCTCATGTTTCCAAGAAAAGGATCTTTTCACTGTTTCAAAGTGATCAAATTTCTCAAAAAGATTTGAAATTTCAAGACAGAACTCTTCCTTAGGAAATATACTTTTTTTCCTCCTGAAGAAATGCTTTGTTGCATGGACAGAACAAGAGGAGCACAGACCCTTCCATGAACAGCACACCAGAGTTAATATACATTGCTTGAGTTTGAAACATTTTGGTGAATCATTTCTGTCAGAGGGTCTTTTCTGAAAACTTGTGAAGTAAATCTGCCCTGAAGATTTTTCTTTCTTCAGATGAACTTATTTTAGGCAAAAGGAGTACTGAATTAATCATATGGCCTGAATTGTTTAAAAAAAATCTTGCAGGAAATTGTTTTTAAACAGTTGGGCTAGCTGATGAACTTCGTGGACTTTATTCCATTTCTCTTGCCTTATCCAGAATCCCCCATCTCCAAACTACACTGTGGTTGTTTCTCTGAGGCTAAAATGCACCTTTCATTTGAGAAAACCAATGGATTTTTTCTGGAAATGTTGGACAGATATATATTTGTGAGCACATGGCTGATATTTGCCCCAAGGTACTTTCCAAGTCTATTAAACAGTCAAATAATGCTCTTTGCTTTTTCTGGAATTTGTAAATAGTAGGCATTTGTCACATCTTATAACCTTCCACATCTCCTGAACTGTCATACTGGAAAAGAAAATATAGTAAAAGATGCATCTGTGCAAGTTAACTTTAAAACAACTTCTAAGAACACAGTTATAAAAACGAAAAATATATTTCTCTGTAAAGAAAACCTGCAAGTTAGCTAATCAAACTCTAGCCTCAGGGGTTCAGAGAGCTGTCACCATGGCCTTTTAATGTTGCACACATAAAGCCAGCCTGCAAAAATAGCAGAGGATTAAGCCATAAATCAGAGTGTGACTGACTCCTCTCCACCTTGCCCAGCTGCATGCTCACAGTTATCTGCGCTCCAGACTCCAGCATAGCACAGGAATACCTAGACTAGCTTTAAAGACACTGATGCAAACAAATCATTGTAGGTTCAGTAGCACTGAGCTTGGCAAAATCTTTTCTTACACAGGCAGCAGGAAGGCAGTCAGTGTTCATTTTTGGGCCACTCACTACAGGGGTGACATTGAGGTGCTGCAGTGAATCCAAAAAAGGCAACAAAGCTGGTGAAGGGTCTAGAGAGGGTCTCAAAGTCTTATGAGGAGCAGATGAGGGAACTGGGGTTGTTTAACCTGGAGAAAAAGAGGCTGAGGGGAGATATTAACACTCTCTACAGCTACCTGAAAAGGGACTGTAGTGAGATGGGGGTCAATCTCTTCTACCAAGTGACAGGACAAGAGGCAATGGCCTCAAGTTGCACCTGGGGAGGGTTAGATTGGATATTAGGAAAAATTTCATCACTGAAGGGGTTGTGAAGCATTGGAACAGGCTGCCCAGGGAAGTGGTTGAGTCACTGTCCCTGGAGGTATTTAAAAGATGTGTAGATGTGGTGCTGAGGGACACAGTTTATTGGTGAACTTGGCAGTGCTGGGTAAACAGTTGGACTCAATGATCTTACAGGTCTTTTCCAACCTAAACAATTCTGTGATTCTGTTTCTAACATTTCCAAATTCTTCTCCTTCTATCATCTATCATTGCTGTTTTAAATAGATATAAACAAAACTAGGAGGTGGTATATTCTCCTTGCATTGGAGAGATGGAAAATATACTGTCAAAGTTCAGAGGCTACAGTTTTTAGTTCTTACCTTAAGACTGATGCTAATTTTAAATTTTTGGGCTGAATTGCCAAAGCAGATCTATGCTTGATTTCACAGGGGCTCTGGTTTCATCACTCGTGGAGGGATTGTACTCACCTTGATTTAGACAACTCAGAGTTAGGCCTCCAACTCTTGGCTTGTTGCTGATGGTGTCATTCACAAGCCAGAGTAGAAGAGCTGGTACGTTTTGGTGGCTCATCCCCAGTGTCTGACCCAGGGGGACATTAATCAGCATCTGGAGCTGATGAGAAACTGAGCCCAGAGTGACTATTTCAGACATAACTAACTTTCCTGTTCCACCCAGCCACATTACCGGGCAACCTGGTGGCCACTGCTGCCCGTGTGGAGACTGTGTCCTCCAAGGCCTGGAGGGTCAAGCTCTGGGATTTGGCCATTGCACCCCCAGCACAGAAGTTTCTAGAAAAGCAACTCTGCCTTGCCACTTGTCTCCAGTAATTTGCTATTTTCAACTGACAGGACACTTTGGTTACCATGATGCCAGACACTTCTCTCCCCTCTTTCACAATACATTCACAACCTCTCAGCTGACTGCTTTGCATAAACATTTACTCCACACCCCATCTCTCTGCTCCCATACAGGACAATTTTCTCAGTGCAAAATCAGTGGGTGCCAGGAGGGCGTGAGGTTCCTGCTCAGCTGGAGCATGAGGCCATGAGGTCCTGTTTAGGGGCTGAGGCGGGACATGGCCCCAGTCTTCTTACTGCCTGTCTGGGTCCTCTCCCCAGTCCCCAGTGGGATGATGACCCTCAGTGACAACAGCATCCTCTGCAGCCAGGTCTACGGAGGGGAAACGAACATGGTCCTGACACTTGCATCACATCTCAGAGAGGAGCATCTTGGGGGTCCCCAGCCTCCTGTGCCCTGAACAGGTAGTCAGGGCTGAGAATGGCAGCAAGGCAGGGCCTCCGCCATCCCAGCAACACCTCAGTGGACTGCTTAAGCTCTGTGGGCTCCTCCAAGGGTATCCTTGTGCACCCAAATCAATCCAGAGGTGAGGAGTGGAGTGCACTTTAAAATGAACAAAACATGTAAGACAGATCCCAAAGATCTTGTGCTGCAGATAATCATTTTGCAGAGCAATCAGCTTTCCTCTTGAACGCAGGCAACATGACAGCAGGCTGTTTCACTTCAAGAAAAGCATAGGCTGGCCTGTCATGGCAGAAATGAGAAGATTTTGAGAATGAATTAAAAATTAAGAATATTGGAACCTACAAGATGGGTTGAGATTGTAAAATCAAAGCACCACTCTTTGCCTTGTGTGCTCACCCAGCAGACATGACCTTGGCACATTTTGTCTGGAAATTACCTTTCCTTTACAATGAAACAAGACTTTGCTCCCTTGCCAAAGAATGTACCTTAAACAGAAACAGAAAATTTTAAAAAGAGCAAAAGACCTTCGTCTTTCCCTCCTGCACCAAATTTGCCAACTGACCATGTTTTTTAAATGTTTAGAAGCATGAAACAGTAAATGTCAGGGATCAGGCTTTTCATATGTTTACACTGGAGGCAAATTCCAGCACTTGTAAATACCATGTCCAAATTCAGGTTTCAAATATAAAGAACCTAACTGTTAATTGAGTTTTTTGCTTTATTTAAAGGCCTGTATGACTTCAAATACTCCATTTCAGCATGTATTATTTTATCAAGTAAAATTAGAAGATTGTTGTCATCTTAAAAGAAATGGCACTCCAAATAAGAGGGAACCCTGGTCTCATTGGTGTGGTTTACATTTTTAAGAAATCTATTACTATACACAAGATTGCTTTGTGTGGGGATTTTTATTTTCAGCAGACACCTGTTTCCATGCAGATGGACTAATTTGTTCAAGATGTATCTTTACAAGTGTTTGAGAGCATTTAATGGCTGACAGATGAGATCTGTTCCCTTATGGAATATGTAATATTCAGAAACTGATTCACCTGCAGACAACACTAAAGGAAATCAACAAGGCCACTTGCAGTCCTTATGAGCTGCCAGAATTCATCTGAAGTCGCTGGGCTGATGGCAAATTACACCAGGCTCTGCAATCTTGATCTAAGCAGAAAAAAATTAAAACAGTGACACTTGTTTTATCTTTAGGTTTCCCTACTTCTTGTTTATCGCCTGCAGTGAGAGATATTCATATATCAATTTATTCTTATACCAAGAGTCTGGCCACAATTTGCATAAGCATACATTTTAATGTGCTGCACATTTCACATCAATACCATCTACTATCATGCTATTTGCCAAAAATCTTCAGGCTGAATTGTCATTCAGCAGCTATTACAACATTTAAATTTCCATATATTGCACAGGGCTCTTTATATTTCTGCCTTATAATTACATATTATTCTGCATAATTTTTTAGCCTTCTATCACACACATTTTTTCTGCCATGATGAGTTTAATTATCCCAAAATCTGTCAGTCATGACTCAGTTTGGTACAAATAAACACAGGTGCGAGTCACTAGACCAAATCAATGGCAATATGTTTCATTAAGCTAATGGTCCACTGTTTTAAAAGGTGTACGTCACCTCACAAGGGTTCAGTAGTAAATCTTTCAAAATATCATACTTAACAAATTCACGAGGGCCTATTGATAACATCTACAACTATACTTTGAATCTAGATATTGAGCATTTATATTTACCTCATTCTTTATAATTAAATCATTCAGATTGTTATGATTATTTAAAACAGTTAAGTACTCTTGCAAAGGAATAATTAGGAACCATAGATAAGTAATTCTTTTCACAAAGAATTGCAAGAAGAGCTTTAGCTTTGGAATAAAATGTGCAAGAATAAGACGACTTACAATAAACTGGGAGTTAATGTTATTAATTCCTAAAATATCTGAATAGCATGAATGTAATAAATGTTTATTAGTTGAATTGTATTTACTGTGTTTTTTCAGCAAGTCACCACCTGGCAATTTCTCACACCATTTAACATACAGATACAGGCAGAACAAGCACACAAATCTGTTTGCCTTCTCATGGAATGTCATTGCTATGAAGTTGGTAAATAGGTAATTATTTAGAGAGAGAAATCATCTTTCTATTGTGTATGTGTATTGACCAAAAAGCTTTAAATTTTATCTGGGGATCCCAGGCAGCACCACAGAAGTAGAAAAAATGTTACTGCTTTTGCTCAGTGTCTCCAAGATGCGTTACGTATGGCCTGATAAAAGTTACAGTTTATAACAGGGAAGAAAGTTTACATGCAAAATGGTTGTAATGTGGTTTATTCTCTTTGAATATCCTATAAAAAATATCCTACCTGTGAGAGAGGTTGTTCCTACATTTCTGTGGAAAAAAAAAAAATCCTGATGATGAAAGAACCCAAACTGCAGTGCCTATCATCCATCCCCTCAACAAAGATTGTATTTCTGAGAGAAGACAAATAAATTTCCTGTAGATCGTTCCAACCAAGACCCTTGTTTTCTATTTTTTTGCTAAACTCCCAGGTGGATTGGTTTGACCATGGCTATGCATTTGTAAGGGTAACAGTTAACACCCAGACCTGTGAAACAAAGATGTGTGCAGCAGCCTACAGGAATGTAATGAAGAATCACACTCACTTTCTCTCATTTTATGAGCCTGCATGTTAGAAAAACATTAAAAAAAGGTGAGTGGTATCACTACTGACATGTAAGGCACAGTAACTCAGAACAGGAAAGATCAAGCCCCACTAGCCCCCTGCTCACTGTCACAGCAGCAGTGACACACTCCGCCCCTCCTCAAGGGACTCTGGAAAGGAAGACATGGGAGACAAGTTGTGCAGGCACCCTCCAAACAGAGGGAATGCTATGTAGCATGTCAAGCAGTGCTTCAAGGTCAGAAAACATTTGTTCTCTGCTCCACTCCATGTGAGGACATACTGTTTTCCTTCAGTCCAGATCAATCAGCCTTCAGCAGAGGGTTTGTTGCTTAGGTCTAAATGAGTTATTTATATGAAGGGATAACATGACTCAGGTTCAACAAGACATTAGAATAAGCAGTACGAGGCTGACATAAGATTGAATAAATCCAAATATTTTCTGGGAAGAAAAGAAACACCACCCAAGAGAAAAGATGTTCAGAAATCAGAGACATGTGTGACCTGAGCTGTACATACCATGGTGTTGTTGCTCAGGTCGACATTCCCACTGAATCACTGGCCAGAACAACACTGCTGCTGAATTCAGTCGCCGCACTGCTAACCCAGCTGCTAATACCAGGAACTCAGACAATAATCTTTCTAACACACTGAGTTAGTTTTGTTCCCACCCAGCTTTCCTATCTCCCCTTTCACTTTATTATTTAAGGATCTATTACCACAGGTTTGTACAGCAATTTAATCATACAAGGCCTGATCTTGTGAGGTGCTGAATACCTTTAGCTAACACTTACCACACATCACCAGAGGAATGTTTTGTCTTTGGCTAGATTTTCAGCCTGGCTGTTCCCTCTGTCTTTTCCACATGTAGTGGTGCTTACATGATCCGTTTAAAGGGCAACTTCACTGTTCTTTGTATTCTTAATCCAAGGAATTATTAAAGTAATTGATTTAGTAAAGTAACTATCTTAGCAAGTTAATTAAGCATGTTTATAAATTTAAAAGCAGAGAGTATTTCCACAGAATCAAGGGAACTATTCATATGTTTAATGTTATTAATTAAATTAAAATAAAGCCAAAATGAGCTCTTTATTTTATTCCCTGTTTATGTTGTACAGGTCTTGAGGTCAGAACTAATGCTAGGGATTCACAAAGCTGCAAGGGACCCTGTGACATCCATTATGTTACAGAGCCCCTGTGTAGCAAAATAAACATCACCGAAGCCATAAAAACAAATCATCATCTTATCCTAATAGGGCACTTCACAAGGGCTTTCCAAAACACTCCACAATACAGATGGCTTAGATTATAGTATGTTGTTTGTACAGCCACAAATACATGTAATGAAGATCAAGTACTTGTCTGAAAGAATTTATCACCTGAAACACAACTACCTGTAGGGAGAACCATGACAGCTCTTTAACAGTTTTGTCCATTTAGATTCTTCAAGGACAGAGGTAACTGGTCAATACATTAGGTCTATAAATAACAATAAATAATACAAATGTAAGATTCTGCTTTTAACAAAGAGCTGTCTCAGTTCCCCAGTTGTAACACTTCCATTACAACACTGCCAAATTTCATTATCTTTCTATTTCCATTCAAACCTAAAAAGGAGGTCCCAGCCACTCAGTAAGAATCCAGTTTTGGTTAAACAAAAATGTGAGACTACAAGTCAGATCTTTCCAGAGACTACTGAGAAGAAGAATCCTGACAAAACACCACCACTGAGATGGGAGCTTTCACTGAGAAAGCTGATAGCCCTCTCCAGCTGGAGAGATTACAGGCACAGAAAATCAAGGTTAGACTGAAGTACTTTACATGGCAGTCTTCTGCTAAACTCACCCATTTTGTACGAAGTATTACATGGTTGCCACCAGCAGAGAGAAGGGAAGGCAACAACAGTCTTCAGGAGAAGGGAGAAGGACCTGCTCTGAGGAGGGAAAAAGTAATTTGTCCAGCAAAAACGGCTGAAGTGTACTCATACCCTTACCTAAGTAGTACCTTTAAAACCTTCTATAACTCTCTTCAAAAGATTTTTGGTGAATTCAGCATCATTAAGAAAGAAAATAAGTACAGTCAATCCCATTTGCCAAAAGTCATTCAAAGGATAAGCTATTAAACTGAAGCTACTGCATTCGTCAGGCTGGACCTAGTCCTTGTATTCCCTCTTAGGCAAGCTACCAAAAAGTTTTATGCAAGCATGTTCTCCGCTGACTTTGAGAATTTATTAGTTGAACCAACACGCCAAACAGTATGAATGCAAACAATAGTGTTAGCCTCTCATTCATCTGCATATCTCCCTCTGAGAACGTAAAGAATCAAAACCAATCACTATTAAAATCAGTATTGGCAGATTGTCCATATATTTGTGTGTTCTGGCCTCAGGTGCAGGGAGATGTCAAAATAACTTTTTAATTAAAATAAACTTTCTGTGTTTTTCTAGCCTGTTTGAAATAATAAATGCCCACGTGAATAGCATAGCAGTTCTTAGTCAGTAATTAATTACAATATGTTAAATTTGACCCCCCAAAAATCAATGGAAAAAATCTTCCAAATTAGTTTATAAAGTGGACATTAATTTTCCTGGCTACAGTTAAGAAAACAAAATTTCACATTTACTAAAGTTGCTGACAAAATACAGCTCAGCACAGAATCAGATTTTCCATGAATATTTGAGATAAGTGATTAATGGTTTGTATTATTACCATATGCAGGAGCTAAACATTTGAAAAAGTAAACCTTATAAAGAAACAACATAGAAGATAATATTTACTTTCTAGTAGGAAGAATTAAAGAATTTTCTGAAGAAAGTGTGAAGTGAGTAGATCATGTAAACCAGATTTAAATGTTTGTAACAGAATGGTTATATAGAGCATCTAAAACCATTAACAATGTTTGAAACTAAAATAATAATCAAGATTTACAAATTGTAGAAAGTTTAAAAATAATAAAATGACATTTTAAGTACAGTTAGGAAAAACCTGAATGCACTTTGAAAATGCAAACAGGCAACAAAATTTTGCTACTGGTAGTGAATTTTATGAAAAAAGAAGTATACAAAAAGTGCTTGTTTTCTCTAAAAAATCTTCTTTCTGGATTTGAATGCCACACAAACTAATTTAGTTTCTAAAACTACAGGAAAATTTTATTCAGATTGAACCTTTGTTCTCAACAGATAATCACAGTACAGCTTTATATTGCAGTGTTCTAAATTCAAAGGAGAAGGGGGGAGTGAACCCACAGATTCACTTTTAGGAGAATTCTGTTTTGGTCGTGCATAAATATTCTACATTTCCATCATACAGACAAAATCTTTTACCTTAATGTAGACCTAATCTTCCTAAGCCTCTTCCCTCCATGTAACATTATTACAACTAGAGGAGAAGCTGGCCTGGTACACTGGTATTGGTTGGGATAACTGTGCAGAATTTATCTAGCTTTTCTATTAGTGAAAAAGCCTCAAAATGTGCTCAGACTATGACCTGTTGTTGGAATCCAGCAGATCTGTGTGGAAAGAGAAATGTCAAATTTTCTTCTAATGATCGTACATCACTGGTGCTACAAACCATGTTCCAAGGAAAACAGAGCAACGTTTCAGAGTAGTGCATAGCTGAGAGGCATGACTTTAGCTATCAGTCTTACTGATATTTACTTACTTACTGTATTCAGGAATGTGTTCATCTGAACAACTTAGTCCAGTAGCTTTATTCTTTTCAGTATACTGTTAAGAACACAGAGGGCTATAAATTTCATGAGTATTACTGCTAAACTTGCCTTTTTTTGTTGACTCTATGCAGAAGCTTTGGAGAAAAATAACATTTTTTAAAAACTCTTTTATGCTGGGAAATGTATTTTTCTCATGAGGTATATTCTATAGGATACTTTTTATTCTTTCTCAGTGACATTTGTGTTTATACAGAGGAGCAAGGTGAAACCTTGATTTGAATTAGACAGAATCCTATGTACACATTCATCCCCTGGAAATAAATGCTTATTTAGAAAAAAGTTATCTTCATCTTTCTTTGAAGAATAGAGTGACAGGAGCACTGATATTGGTAAGGAGAATGAGGCTAGAAGACAGCTGTTGGACTGACCTAATCAATAGAACTAGTTCATAAAGTTTTACAGACCGGTGTCATTTCCTTTGATGAGAACAATGACACAAAAAAACTTGTTCTTTTCTAGGAAGAGAATGGAAACTGGAGATGCAGGACACTTCTAAAAAACCAGCTTTGTGCTAGGGCTGGCCAAATTTCTGTCTGGGCCAATGATGTGACACTTGTACAGATGAAGCCGGGAACTGGGAAGAAAATCAATTTTGTATCTTTTACATAGACCTGGAAATCGGTTTCTTTTGGTTTAGATATTCTACATTAATCTCTTAACCTCAAAGAAAATTTTCCAAACACATATATTGGAAAATCAAATACTGAATCCTCTGTGAGTGAAGCCAATTCAAATGTTTCTTGAGCAAAGACAAAACCCTGGAGTTTTTGTCTGTGTTGGTTTCATGGCCTGATCCAAAGCTCATTGCAGCCACTGGAAGCATCACAGCATTGCTCCAGGCTTTAATCTGTTTTACACTCCTGATCAGTTCTTCATCTAACACTTTCTTTTCTGGAAGAAAGTGGACAGAAGTTTGGGCAGTAGAACAATCACTATTTTTGCTTGAAAAATGCTTCTTCCTAGGGAAGGAGCAAAAGCTTAAGGGAAGCTACACAAAGCAAGGTCTTAATGTAGCTGTGAATCACAACAGAAGGAGCTCCTCTCACTCTACTTAAGGCATGTTGAGCCTGGGAGAGCAGCTTCTAACATAAGCATGGAAGGTAAATGCCGCCCGTGACTTCCTAGATTTGCATTTGCAATATTTTTCACACTGGCAGGCCTGTAACAAGGAAACTCTTTTTTTATCTGTGAGCTGAGAGTATTTCAGCAGCAGTCATTAAGGAAGAGGAGAAAAAGAAAAAAACCCCTAAATTTAGTGTCACTATCACCTCATAGTTTCAGAGCCCATCCTAAGTTTAGCAATGTCACTGGAAGCAATGCAAATAAACTCAACACAAGAAAGGGCTGTTTGATCTATGACCAACATGATAGCCTTTGAATTCCTGCGTAAAGCCTCTGAGATTTTAGTAAGACTTAAGGCTTCTCAAAAAGAAAGTGCACACTTGCAGCCCAGAAAGCCAATCGTATCCTGGGNGTTGCAATTTTCCCTGGTGAACGAGGTACACCTGGATTTCTGTCCCTGGCTTTCTATAGACTGTACATTTGAACTCTTCCTAACAAGAAATATAAATAACTCAAGAACTCTTTTAAGTGGCACTTGTGGATTGTATGGTGCAATTAATAATTTACAATTTTTTACTACAGAATAGCCTAGAGCTTATATGAAACTGAGGTATCTATGCACATATAACACCAATGTTACAATCTCTGACTTGAGATGAGCACAAGTTGTGAATTATTTATAAAACTCCTTATGATGCTGAAGTGTATCATGCATGTAACTGCTTATAGACATGCATAAACCTGTATATTAATGACATTTTAAAGGCAAATCCTGTCCTTAGCCATACTTTATATGCAGGTTCAAACAAGTTGTGCTGTGAAGGTAGTGAACATCAGATAGGAACTATGAGCAGCTGAAAAATTTGTAGAGCTGGTCAGAATGAAAGTTGCCAGAGGTAAAGATCATTCCTGCTGTCAAAGATAAATCTTGATCAAGAAAGATTCTAGACTACAGGTCTAACAGTAAGACCTTGAGTAGATCCACCGATTTCGAATTACGTTTATCTTTAGAGTTACTGGGTTGAAAGGTTAACAAGAATTTTAAACTTTCCTTTCCTTTTTTTATACAACAACTAAATGAATCTTAACATCATACAATATTAAATGCAAAGTAATTTTTCTTCTACAAACGTTCATCATATAGTGCTGTATATCAGTACAATGGATGTATCTGAAAAAATAACTCAGAAGAAACAGAATAATGTGCAAAAGAAAATTCCGCAAGAGACTGGGATTTGCAAGCTTTATAAGAAAACAAGGTAATAAACGTAATGCTCCTAACCAGCTACTCATAACTGAGGCATCTATTTTTCCCAGAGCAAAAGCAGTCACTGTTCAGCACTCAAAGCTATTCTGAACCCAAATTGCACCTTTGAAACCTCATCTTTCCACCTGTACGTCAGTTCAGAAATATTTTCAGTGGTAGGAAGAGTCTGATTAACAGAACACATCCACAGAACTTCCACCAGCCTTAGCATCTTCAAAAAGTTTCAGATTAATTATTTTGAAATGAAAATCTTTCATACATGAACTTAAAGTTTCTATTGAGAACATCTCCGTTGTATCCTGTATATGAAATGAACTTCTGTAAGAAGTTACTGGTGAAACTAGATTCACTGCCATTGCCTCATCTTTCCCTGGACTTAGCTTCTGTGTTAGGTTTGGTTTTTAACTCCAAATCTTTGCGAAAGTCTTTTCACAGATTTGGAGAAAAAAAAGCAATGTAAATATCAAATCAAGACCCTTCACTTAAACTTCTGTTTACTTCTGAACTGAAGCTGATAAATGCATATTTGAACCCAAATGGTGAGTATTTCCAATGTTAATAACCTGAACTAAGTTTTTGTGACAAAGTTGCATTATATTGAGAGAAAATACTATGTAGAAATGAAAAACTTACACATCGATGTACAAAATAGTTTTCAATAACAATGTCAGTACAGTTGACTTAAAATTTATTTATTTATGTCTGGTTTTCTTTACAAATCCAGGTCCCACTAGGGTGGGCCTTTTACTTAAATATGCTGAAAATTGCCCTGAAGCAATAAATCACCTTTTCCCAAAAGGTTTCAACTATGATCAGCAGTGTAGAAGGAGGTGGTGTCTCAAGGCTTTTGAAAGGTATACGGATTATTAAAAGGCCTGATGAGTTTTAAATCATTGCCATAATGGATATGCTGTAGAAGATGCTGTAAATTATTTTGATTACACTCATCTAACATTTCAGGCCACTCTACTCTCACTTTCTTAGTAAACAGGCAACACAGGAAGTCTGCTCAAACTGATCTTTTTCTTTACAAACTATAATACCCTACTTCAAAACCTCAGGAAGGTGATTTCAAAACCTTTCAGCTGTTCAGGAACCCAGAACTAATCCGCTGAAATCTACTGACCTCACATATGGAAAATAACCAAGTAGGAACTAATGTGTATATCCTCTTTGAACTTCCTCCTACAAATTTCAGACTTAAGAAAAAGGCTGAAAAGGAAAAGCATTCTTTCCTATAAACATTAAGCTTTACAATACCATTTGCTTTCCGTTCTGAAATTAAACTGGAGCCCACATTTTGTTATGGTTTTAAATTGTCTCTAATAATAACACCTTCCCCCCTTCTAAAATGTAGAAGGCAAAGCATATCCAGGATCATAATGTTTGGGGTTGTTTTAAACCACTTAGGAAGTCTGCAGAAACTGGACTCCCACAACTGCTTTGCATTGAGAGGAGAATAGGTTCCCAAAAGGAAAAAGAGGTCTTTGTTTTGGGTTGTTTAAGATGCAGAACAAAGGAAACTCTTTGACAACAAACAAGCCTTAACAGATCTTAGAAACAACCAGGGTTAAAAAAAAAAATCTTTCTCTTACAGGATATGAAAGAAATAAATTTCGCTGCATTCCTCAAGCTTCATATGTTTTTTCCCAGGCACTACCTGACATGTTCGCAAAGCCACAGAGAACCCCATCCTAAGAGATGAGTGCATTCAGCTCCTGACCACTCCACCATATCTCTTAGGAAGTGTTCAGAGCATTACACACTCATTTCCAAAGCTCAGCTTCCCGAAAGTTGGTGTCCTGTTAACTTTCAGCAGACAGTTTTTGCTTCATAATGCACAGCTTTCTCCTGTTAAGTGTGGTATCTTTTGCTGAATGCATCCTTTTCCAAACAAACTTCTTTTCCCAAAAGATCAGCTTTCATTTGTTGTTTTTGTTCCATTCACAGACCAGCCGAGTGTCCTGATATTTCTCCTCATCATATTTCCATTGTTTTCTAAAAGACTTTTGCTGCTCTCTTGTCTCTGGAGTTGTTCCTATATGGCTGAAATGAGTGGTCATTTTGCCACTAAAGTGCATGGGAGTAGAAACAGATCCTCAAAGCAAGGTAAGCTTGTCAAAACCCAATTCAGTCTCCTTTGAGAGCAGATGATTCTTTTACTCTTCAGATTAACTGATATTGTTTACAGCATACATTCTGTATAGGCTTTTCAAACTCAGTATCTTTTTTAACAGCTGAATACATAATTTAAAATAGGGAATTCTATAAAACTATTCCTGACTTCCATCTCTAGAACATTATTTCAGGCAGTGAATAGATCTGCCATTCAGGTTTGCAGAAAGGCTGCGCCAGATTACATGAGAACACATTCAGCTTCCTCAGCATAAAAGGGCAGCATCTGTAAGTCTTTGTATATTCCAATCCAAGACAAGGAACAAGCAGTAGATGGACAACACAAATCATATGGTTGTGCACAGATATGCCATTTTTTCCAAGGCATATGCCACTTGATTGCCAACCTCACCAATTGCATAGTAATTTTAGGATTATCCAATCATATCAGCATGTATGAGACAGTAACATCAATTGGTAGTCTGGTTGTCATTTAGCTGGTTTGTATGATCTTCTATAATCATTTGCACAAGACTTGCTAATAATGAGTACCTTCAAACTACATTTCCTGTTCTGCAACAGAACAGGAAATTTGTGGGTACAAGAAATGCATGACTGGCCATGTTCATGCTGATTTACTGAGACAAAATCTCTTTAAAATCATACAAATATTGGGAAATTTGCAAGTTTCAAAAGCTAGGGGAAACTTGTGCCCGGCCAGAGCTAAGGAATGGCACAGAGACCTGCTTTTTAGGATACTGCTGACTCTGGTCAGCATCCCATTGCACAAGTTTGGCATAGCATAACATACACTTCCAACCAGTGCATGCCAGGACTCTTCAAAAGCACAGTTTCCTAATTCTTCCTTTTCTATAACCATAATACAAGATGTTAAATACTTAAACCTACAGTCTATGAAATAACTTGTCAAGCCAAATTAATCCCTGAGGTGTCCTTCACCGCCTGGACCTGCAAAGAGTAGCAGATGGCAAAGATGATGGCAGAGTTTCAATTTTGATTTTTCAAAAGTAGCAGATGGCAACTTCTTTAAAAGAAAGTGGCCATGGTTAAATGCTGTCATTCAAAATGTCCTTCTTGCATGGATTTAAGAGGAAGCAAAGGAGAAAGTATTCCCACTGTTACCACTGAGATCCCACATTACATGACAGGGCTATAGGCGACTGACACACAGCCCTCCTGCCCTCCCCATCACATGAAGACTTTGTCTGTGTATGAATTTTTTTTAACATGTTTACCTCACACTTCTTGGCAATTACAACCCAACAATCTTTAAATAAAGTCTCATTTGATAATGACAGCTCCTTTTTAGAGTAACAATAGGGAGTGGGAGCACATAACCTCTGCTACTCAGCCATGACAGCTTTACTCATTTCTGAGCAGTGACTGGCAGTAACTGTCTGATACAATACATATTTTGTCAGTGTNGCTGAAATACGCCTGACCTCCACTGCTTGATTTCTTGTATGGGTAAACTCAGCATTTCACTTTCAGTGTTATCAGACTTGGACTTTTGACAAGCATTTGCCTGCAACATTAAGGCGAGATGCTGTTGATTTTAGCAATTTTCCAGCCTTGTTTGTTTTGGCATTGTGAAAAGTCCTACCAACAGTGGTGACCTGATACCATCTCTGAAACATCCCTCTTATCAGAGAACACTGTGGTCAGGGAATAGTGATCATGTGAAAGAAGGCACTTCCTCTCCCTGCCTCCATTCCAGCTCTTGAAATAATTTTCATGCCAAAGGTAACAAGAGGATGCATACACTGAAATGCATCAGCATCTGCTCACAGTGTTCTTATACTATTCAGCCAACTATTCTCCTTGCGTGTAAAGAAACACTTTCCTAAATGATGATAGCAGGCGTTAAATTGTGTTTGCATCAGCTGAAAATAATACTTTCTTTATTCACACTGCAAGGTGTGAAAAATGCACATGAATTGAATGCTCACAGAATCTGTTTGATGGAAAGCCATGGGTTAGCTCTGACCTGAAGAAGCACTGTATGGGAAGAACATCTTGCTAACAAAGACTAATCGTTGACTGCCTGTGTTCATACTTATTCAAGTTCTATTTGGGTAACAAAACCTATGTTTCTGCTATGGTTTTACTCATCTGAGACTAGCAAAACACACAGTTTTTGAACAAGGAACACATTTCATATGCAGAGGTGACCCAGGAGCACAAGGGGCTGG
>VYZX01019439.1:76516-155531 GCA_013401335.1 Brachypteracias leptosomus
GTCAATCAGAAAAACTGAGCTGATGAAATAAAACTTTTATTCTCAGTTATTGCTTCATTCCCTTCAAAATCTCATGACTTCAGTCCTACTGCTAAACATGTATTTTAATTCCATTATTTTATTAACAGGACAAATCACTACTAGACAAAAATTCTACATCAAAACTCTGCTGGCTGGTCTTAGAAGACACCTAGAGAGCTTTAATGCAATATGTGGAATGTAATGTAATGTAAAATATGTGGAATTTCAGTCTTTTTGATGTTTTAGAAAATCTGATCAAGATTTTGCAAACAATTGTATTAGCTTTTCTTCATCAGTGCACTCACAGATTTTAAGATCAAATTTAACACTGGAAATCATCTGACAGTTGTGGATTTTTTTGTATCTAATGAGTAAGCAAACAAAATCCCTTTAAAAAAAGAGAAAAGGGAACTACAACCATCATAATCTCTGGGCCTAGGAAGGATGATCATCTTTGTTCACTTTTTTAAAGAACCAAACTAAACCAGGTCCAATTATATAAAGAATAATTTAAGAAAAACAAAACAAACAAAACAAGGAAAAAGACACACAAAACAAACAAAAACCAACAGGCTAAAAACCTCTACCATTTTCAGAATACCAGGCCCTTGAGAAAGTCCTGACATATTAAGCAGGTAGAGACCACTGTCAGTTGAAAATCGAATATTAAACGCATGTTGACAAAATTATTTCTTATATACAGACTGTGTCTCTAAAGATCTGCTGGGGAAAAAAAAAACCAAACGGTTATTTGTAAAGGAGACAAGTTCACATTTGTGTCCAGATTCAGTTAGGAACTGAGGCATGGTAGGTACCCAGGGAGCACACCTGGAGATTTCTGTCCAGCGGACATGAAAGGTGAGAATATGATTTTCAGTGGGGGGAAATGGTGGAGCAAATCTTCATTTTTCTTCCTGAACACATAGCTGCCCTTCTTCAAGCACAACTGTGCCTGGAGGAGGAAGAAACATCCTATAGGCAAAGAGGCCTCGTAAGCAGAAGATTTAATAACGAGCATGGAGAGGAGCATTTTATTCTTTTCCTCAAAAACGCTTCAAATGGTCTTGGTTTCATCCCACAGTACAAAAGGAATATGTTGAAATATTTAAAAATAAAAGTGTTGTGGGACGGAAAAACAGTTTCCTGCCAAGCTTTAATTTCAAGTCCATTGAGTCAAGCCATTCTGACCTCACTGTTTAAATTTCAGATTTACTTGGCCAGCCTCTGGGCTTTTGGACGGGAATTACTTACTCTGTGAATGCAATGATTTGCAAAGCCTCCCCCCAAAAGTGGCAATGACTCTATCACATCTGTCTTTGAACTGGGTCAGCACTACTGTCACTGGGAAGTTTGAGTCTGCATACAAGAGGTTCTTCAAAACCACTCTTTTATTGCAGTCTAAGCCCATGATGAATGCTGTCCTTTCCTTTCTAGGCTCTGTGGTTGCCCTGTTGGAACTTACTTTACAGATTTATTTGCAGCTCTTCTATATACAAGGGAAGTTCTTAAACATATGCAATTATTGCCATGAAAGTCACAAACCTTGTGCTGGGAATCCATGCATCATTTCAGGATTTCACCTGTATAACAGTTTTCACCATGCTTTTCTGATAATAAAGTAACTTCTACTATAGAATGGAAGTTGCCCTAGGGCAAAGTAAAATAAGTTATATTAATGTTATGTAAAGCGTTTTGTGATGTGACAAAATATATATATACACTTTTTTTAAAAAGAGAGAAAAAACCCTTTTAGTTCATGTTTGGAAGTTTGGATTAAGTGCCAAGCTTTGATTGAAGGGAGAGCTTAATTTGAACACCTGAACCAACAATGGATATTTCAAAATCCATCCATACATATTGCATTGCTTTTATTTGAAAGTTCACAAAATAATGGTGGTAAGAATTTAAGTAGCATGTTAAATCTTCAGCCAGTCTTTCCACTCAATATATTTGTAAAAATAATGTGCTGAAGCAGCAGGAATTTATTATTGGACTTTTTCACACAAGACACACCTTGAATTTTTCCATTCTAAATCTTTTAACAGATGCATAAAGTGGTAAAGTGCTTCACAGAAAAAGCTTCATATTTGATGTGAATTCAAACAGCAACATGATGAAGATATGAAATATCAACTATTGAACCATATCTTAACTAGTTTCAGATTTTTAGGTGTTTTTGACGTCAACAATCCTATGAAGTAAAGTTGCAACAGACATTAGACTATGGAGAGAAGTTAGTTATCATTAACATATATATGGAGTAAGTTTTTGGTTTGAATTTTTTAAAATAGCTGGTTTAAGTATCACTTCTGTAAATTCAACACACTGGCATACTAAGGATTTGACCTACATCATTTTGAGCCAGCATCCCACTGTAACTGACCTTGCATTGAAATCTCCATTTCTGTGTCATAAGAAGCAACTGAAAATGTCTATTTTTATCAGGACAGATGAAGCCAGATGACCATATAGAGAGCCTACAAACCTAATGCCTTACCAGGATATATAGTGCCTTTGATTTCAGAAATGTGTGTACAAAGTAGTTGGTGGGCAGAGTGGTCTAGTGGAAGGTGTCCCTGCCTATGGCAGGGGGGGTGGAACTAGGTGACCTTTAAAGGTCCCTTCCAACTCAAAACATTTTATGATTCTATGACAGAACAAATGTAGAAGAATCAGACATTCATGTTGCAAACACACACTGGCATAGCTTGCAGGTTTGGAGATGGCTGCTGGCATAATGCAGCTGACATGGGAGATCCTGAAATGAGTTAGATCTGATTTCCTCTTTTCCCTGTTCGCTGTAACACCACACACATTGGCTTCTTGCTCATGGGCCACTTGCCTGCACTCCGTTTAAGTCCACCCCGACACCTTCTTTACAGAGACAAGCCTTTCCTGATTACCATACACATCAACTTTGGCTTTAAAGAGATAAATATTATGTTACACTAAGAAACAGCTAAAACGTGGTGAATTACATTAAAATTCAGAAATGTAAGTTTTCTTGATTTTTCAACAAGAGAATTAGTTCTCTGCTTACTTATGTATAATCCTGTCTTTCTTCCACAAGCATCCTACCACTCATTCCTGGATAAAGCACATATAATAACATGTCACTAACTCAGTGCCTACACAGATCAGCTTCTAGGACCAAACCTGAAAAATGCAGACCCCTGCAAAGCTTGTAGGATTCCAATAGTAAGTCCTGGCTTTTAAGATACGCCTGGTGGCTTTTGTTTTCATCTCATGAGTAAGAGGTAGGAAAAAGTGTGCTAGCTGTTCATAATGATACTAAAACAGAAGACATTGCATACTGAGATCAAACAGCTATTGAATCAGTAAAGCTAAAAGTAACTCAACCTTACAACAAGGTTTGCCATTTTCAGAGCCTGTTGTATTGCACCTGGTTAGCTGGGCTGCAATAGGTTAAGTTACTGTATTTCATGAAATTTCAAACACAGCCTCTTTGGCAGAATAGCTGGCTAAAAACTGATAAAAATTCACTAAACTTCCATAGTGTTTTGCATCATACTGAAAGAGATATTTTTTGTGGAAAGAATCAAAACAATATTTTGATAAGGAAATAAGCTACAGAGGCAGCAAAAAAATGTGAATTTTGGTAATCATGTCACTATTATAGTGTGTTTCTTGAAACAAAATATGTCTTTTTTCCCTGCTGCAGGCTACATATTGCTGGGCAGAATCCACTGCCTGTGGGCAAACGGGAAACATTCCTGCCAGTTCAGGGCAAAGTTCACCATCTCATTTAACTCAGCATTTGGGAAAGAGAAAACAAGTGGAAGAAAAGCAGAACAATGCCTGCACTCAAACAAGATTAACCTTTCTCATTTTTGTGCTTTAACCTTGTCAAAGAATGTCTGCTTGAGCAATTAAAGTTTTAGCAATGACTCTCAGCTCTAAGAGGTGTTTAGAAGTTGGCTTGAACAACTCCTGGGGTATCTTACGACAAGAATAATTAGGCAATGAGCTCAGCATGTGCAAACACAAGACAAAATCATTGTTGCATTAGTGCTGTTAAAAATCCCCAGGAAGTAAACTTGTGGAAAGTTTCATCGATCACAGGAATTTAAGAAATCATTTGAAAGAGAGTATCTGTGCTACCAAGATTAAGCAGATGAAGCTTTTATGGGCTGCTCACTAAGCATGGAAAGAAATCATACTCTAAAATGTAGGTACATCTGAAATGACTGGAAACAAGCAAATGTCATAAATGTTTGACCTGGTTTAGAATCTTAGAAAACCAATGAAGGGACAAATGCAAACGATCTTCTTTAAATCATTGGATAATACCAGAGGTGAAAATTGAGGCAGGAAAATAGTTGTGTCTACAACAGATACAGAAACTGCATGAATGAAAAATGGTGCCTTCTTATTGCAGTTAGATTTAAATAGCAGTGTGCTTCATTTCTGGGGGAGAAGAATTAGATCTGCAAATACATATTTTACTGTCATTGCAATGTGTACACTGCCCCAAAGTACAGCAGAAAGGTTGCAAGTGCAATAGACGTCTGCAAAGAAGACGGTGACTGTAAACAACAAACACTGAACAGAAGACCAAGATGTCTGGAGAAGCACACAGCTAATTGATTAAATCATCTGGGCAGATTAAATGCCTAACTATGAGCATTTTTCTGGCAGAACAAACACAGTCAAAGAGGTTGATTTTTATAGCCAGTTTGTGCTAGCGCCTGTCACAAATCAGCTTTCAGCCACTGTGCAAGACTTGCTTGGGGATCAGTAGCGGCTGCACTTACATGGTCCCCAGTGACCTGCCTCCCCTTTCTCACAGCTACACAAATTTGGCCTTTTCTTAAAATTGCTCCCAAGCTAGAAGCCCACATCCGAGTTTCAGAAAACATGACTTGCAACTTAGGAATGTAAATCACTTTGCATCCTGATCTTTGTGAAAGATAAGTCAGCCCAAGGAGTAGGAGAATGATCCTCCTTGTTCTGCCCCAGCCCGAGGGCCAGGGAGTGGGTGACCTCCACCCCCACCAGCAGAAAGACCCAGTCAAAGGAGCAAGGTGGCAAACAAGGGCAGGTCATTTTGAATTGGATGTGTTTCACTGACACGTACTGAGGCCATGCCCTCCACCAGGCTGCCAGGGGAGGGGTGGGGGACAGATGCTGAGACTACTGATAGAGCATTTCAGCGCCTTTCAAAAGAGAATATTTAAGGGCTTTCTTAAAGGCTTTTTTTTTTTTTTTCTTCTCTCCTTTATTTGACATATATAGACACCATATGTGCAAAGGCCTGGCTGGCTGGAAACTCCTGGAGGAGCCAGCAACATTGCACAAAAGGGAGAAGCACAGCCTCTCCTGAAATGGTCTTAAAAGGTTTTATCAAAGGTTTTAACCCACTGATGCGAACAGATTATTACAGCACAAAAACAAATAGCACATTACAGCTAACAGCTGAATCCATAGCAACAGGTATCAGCCCTGTGGATCTGTCTCAAACCAATGTTGTGTAAGTGCTGCCCCAGGAGGACTCAAGAAAGTCAGATATATTCTCATCACCTTGCAAGCAGCATTACAGAAGATCCAAAGGAGATTTTGTTCCCTGAGACAGATATTGGAAATGTCAAGATGAATAGGCAGCATTTGCTGACAAGGTGATTCACAAGCACTTCTCTGCCTACTTTTCTCCCTACCACCATCTTTCTTTTTCTCCTGTAGGCAGAAACATCCAGTTCCCTTCACTTATGGACTACTTGCCTGCATCTAGATGCAAAATCTTTGCTGGATGTGGAAGTGGGGACAGATACAGAGGCAAACCAGGCAGTATTTCCAAATCTTCTCACCCAGGTGCAGACTTCTCCCATATGAATGTCAGGTCTTTAAGGTGAATTCTATACTGGGACAGCCGATCTAGGGGAAAGAGAATATTTCATGGAGTTGTTAAGCATCACATAATGTTCAAATCGCTAAACCAAAATTTAAAATTTCATAACTCCATAAAAATTATATTAATTGTCTCTGGACTAGTTGAAGGAAAACATAAGCAAACAATGGAGATACCAATGGTTACACTAACACAAAATCCACATTCCCACTTAATCCCTTCATACATTTGAGGGCTGCCAGGTGGCTTATTTACTTTCACTTGATAGCACTTACTGATTCTAACAAAGTCAATAGAAACTGGACCAAGTTATGCAGCCAAAGGGAAACAAGTGAATAATGAGTTGAAAAATATTTAGCTATATACAAATGTATTTAATATAATAAAAATTCCTATTTTGGCAATAACTACCAGTCAACAATATCAAAGTGTCTTCAGTAATGATAGTAAATAGTTGTCAGTTGCTTACAGCCCAAAATTTAAAACAGGTATTTATGAATCAACTGAAATAGACTAATCATAAAGTCAATTATCCTTACTGCTAAAGTGCTTAACTCCAGAAGTAAATCTGATTATGAAATATTGCCAAAGGGCTACTTGGAACTTCAAATAAAATTCAATTTCATTACAGCAAACTAAGATGCAACTTCATGTTCAGATCTCTTAGACCGAAAAAAAAGAGTCAAATGCATAATTAGATATGATGGTAACTGCTTAAAATCTCAACATTACACCACAATAAACAACTAACAATAGCTTTTAGGACTCCTTCAAGGAAGTCCTGTTCTAGGGTTAGCACTAGGATTGAAAAGATAATGTCGTATAACAATTATTGCTCAAGGCTATGGAGTTTTCCTATTTACCAGTGTAGCTGAACATTTTTACCTTGTAAATGTTAGGTTAAAATAACTCTATCCAAATAACATTTCAAAATGAGGCAGAGATAGTGCTGCTCACACTGGATTTGCTGCACACACAAACTAGTTTTGTTGGACAAAGACTGGACATATGTCTTTCTTTTGAAACTCAAGGGATTCCTCATGGAATCTGAAACAAGAATTGATGGTTTCTCTGATTTCTCTGGCACTGAGCCAGCTGGGTGGACTCCATCCACACACCAGCTCTCTAAGTGGTGTATGGGAGATGAAGCAGAGCAGAGAAGCTCTTGAAGAGAGGTTCCTGGTCACTCTGATCTTCAGAAAAGATGATTCTTTCACAGAATTATTGACAGTTTAAATGACTCTCTGGAGAAGCACAATCTTTAGCTGAGGAGTTCATTCCCTGCTCCACAGCTTGCCTCAGAAGAAATTTGTTTTAGTTGATGTCTGACTGCTCAAGCCAAGCCCAACTCTCATTACTCAAATTCCAGCTTTTTTTGAAATCTGAAGGTTAACAAAACGGTTTATGAGAGAGAACCTGCCATTGTAACTGCTGCCCAGAAACAGATGTCTTCTCTTTGCATTCAAGTTCTTCTTTCTTCCATTCACACATAAGAAAACTGTATCCCTCCTTTTTGTAAATAAGCCTCTTGTTCACTTTTAAGTATCGTAATTATAATTAATATACCCTAAGTAGGCTGAAAATTATGCTTGAGAGGTATAATAGCCTAGAACATTTTGATCATATAATGCAAATAAGTATGGTTTCTGACTAGCAGCATCTTCTGTGGTTACTTCTTTCAAGACAACAAAGAAATATTTTAATAGAATATTTTGCATTACAAGTTGAACAAGAACTCACAAGCAGCAAAAATATCACATAGAGACAACAACACTAAAAAAGTTAGCTATGCATTCATTTGGGGTTGCAACCTTTCTTGCAATAAATAACCACAATTTGCATTGTTTTAGAGAAACTCCTCACTCTTAAGAAACTTCTATATGAATAGGATGTCTTAGTGTGTGCATAGTTGATTAAAAATCTGATTATCTGTGGATTTTTTAGGAAATCTCCTATATATATTTGCTTCTTTCAAATCCTTAAAAAAATTCATAAAAAATAAACACAACACCAAACTTGCTGATTTCCAAGCAAGGAAATATTCTCAAATACTGAGCTTCAGTATTTCAACAATAACAATAAATTCCTGATTGCAGCCTTCCTAAAAGAGTCATAAATATTTTTTGTCAGTATGCAATTCTACCATTTGCAATATAATGCAACATTGGAGTAGTATCAAAAGTTCAAATCATAATATCTTACCAGGAAGCTTTAAAGCAGTTCTTGGACTGCACTAAGGTATCTGTTCGGTATCAAACATAAGATCAATAGTTTCCCTGTTGACTACTATTTACTAACCTAATTTTCTGGATGACACAACGGAGGACACAACTTTCATAACATAATTGCAATCATATAAAAGGGACCAGAAACAAATTGCAGTGATGTTTTTTGATTGTTCAAGTTATTACATGGTTAAAGCAAGCAAGGAGATCCCTGCACACACAAGGAATGGATCAGTGGGGAGAGGAGGCAGCCACAGCATTGAAGTCCATCAAGGAGATCATAACATTAATTTCCATTGCTCCATGTAGGTCTACACAGCTATGATTAGAAAGCAGCATGTAATCCTGGCAGAAATGCTTTGTAAGTTAAGTTCCTCATTCAAAACTAAAGAAAAATATGCTGAGAGCATTTAGGCATGTGATGCTACAATAGTATTCATTAGTTGGCTTCTACATGAGATATCAGATTCTTCCATAAACATAGAACCCTCTTCTTCACATATAACCCCAAAATATGACAAGGCTGAAATATTAACTAATTCCCATCAGATGTAAACTATTGTGTGAAATATGCCATAAAACTTACTGAGTCATAGGTACCACTCCTCCCTTCAAATCAAATACAATTTAGATCTGAACTAGAGTTTAAATATTTGATTTCAGATTTTTTTTATTGTTCCCAGAGTTACTGTTTTCTAAACAAGGAATTTCAAAGAAATCAGTAAACTATGTAGTGAAAGAAGATCAGAAACATGTGATCAAACATGAGAACTGAGATGGAATATTTTTAATGAAAATCATGCTCTTCTATCATTGTTTCTCAGAGGACAAACTGAAAGGATGTAAAATTAATCCTCTTTGCCAAAATTAAGCAACGAAACTTCCTAGGGGAATCTTTAGTGGAAGAATATCCAAGCAGAAAAACTGAGTGTATTTGTGGTTCTCTAACCACATGGGAAGCTGTCACATGAAGTTTTATGAGCCTTTATTGAGACATGATAATAAGTCTTTGTTAAATGTATTGGAGATAATTTGAACTCTTCAAGTGTTTTCTAAGTACTGTGAACATTAGTGCCCTCCATGCTAGCATGAGTTTTGTAGAAACATAGCAGATACTTTTCCCCTATTTATACAGCTCTTTATTCATAGGTAAGTGGGACTGTGACGTGCTTCAGCATTGTGTACATTTTTTTCAGCATCTAATGTGGATAAACAGCTTCTTCATGGAAAGACCTATTTCTATGTTATGAAGGAAAAGTGTAGAAGCTCTTTAAACTTACAAAGTTGGATACTTAGTGAAGTTTCTCCACTCTTGGTGGAACAAATAGGAATTCCTGCAGCTCTTATAGCTTCCTCCTCCCAAGTTTGTTATCTCCTGCTAAATTCAGTCCTTGACAAGATGTGAAACAGATTAAAATCCCCCCTCTTAGTTTGTGGTCTCTCAGACATTAGAAGTTCATGGGTTCATGTTTGCTCAATGTTAAAAACATGTCAGAAGAAAAAAAAGAAGAGAGAGAGGGAGAATACAAAGCTCTCTGGCATCTTTCAGGTCAAAAAACAAACAAATAAAAATAAAAACAAAGAGAGCACAGACATGTTTATTGTTGAGATTGAGGCCTTTCAGTCTGCCAAACCAGTGGCTATTTAAAGACCTTCTACAACTCA
Source organism: Brachypteracias leptosomus (assembly GCA_013401335.1). NCBI lineage: Eukaryota > Metazoa > Chordata > Aves > Coraciiformes > Brachypteraciidae > Brachypteracias > Brachypteracias leptosomus. Next base: position 86,294 of record VYZX01019439.1, read on the forward strand.
TTCCTATGTTCTTCCCTGGTTGACCTTCCCCAGGCCATGGCTAGATAGGGAAAAAACAGTTAAGTGAAAGAAAAAGACCCTTTAATTAGCCATTGCCCTCTGCAAATGGGGTCAACAAAGCAATGAGCTTACTCAGCACCCACCAATAAAATCTTTTGGTAAGAAAGTCAAGCCATAACCATACATCAGGTTCCATCTTCCCTTCTTTTAGTTTCTAGCCCCAACCACATCTCTCCCAAAGGGGCAGCAATCTCTAAGAGTGCTATCCTGGCAGGGTCAGCTCTGGGTCACCCTCTAGTCTGCAGGTACCTGGGACAGTTTTGGTACAGGGCACAATAATAGACAAGGAGGGAAGTTCATGTTGGCCTTGTCCACACTAGGGAGTGATCTGACAAAGTGAAGGAGTTGGGATTGAGGAACCAACATTTGCATAATGCACCCTGCAGGGTGTCTTTACTTGGGACTAGCTTTGTGCTGGTCCCAGGGACCAAATGCCCACTTATGCCCACAGCTCACTTGAGGCCCTTATAGTTTAGTTTCTCCTAAAAAGAGCCCAGTTCATATACTCTAAGACTGCTCCATGATGCAAAACAAAGCACGGTAACTGGGGACAAATAGGTCTACATGTCATGCCTAGAGATCAGGGTCAGCCTCTCCCAACAAGAACATCCACTGTCCTTCTAGGGCAACTGTTCCTGGAGGGCTCTCTCACCTTCTAACCTCTGTCCTAATCCACACAGCAGGGGTAGACTGACCAACCCTCTCAGAACACAAACTTTTTTCTGTTCCTCATGGACTTTGTTGCTCTCATGCCACTGGGAAATCAAAGCCCAAGGTCTGGTTATGCAGAAAAATATTTTCAATCCATTTTACTCTGTGCACCAGGGAGAGGTTGGGATCAGCATTGGGCAGGCAGTTTATGTACTCCTTATTGTTTCACTTAGTGTGATGTGTTTTCTATGTGAAGGAGAGAGGAAAGCAGCACTTCCCTTTGCTTGTGAAGCCAGCATCTTCCAGCAAGCAGCAGATGCTCTCTGTACATCTCTTTTGGGGTTCTCTAGTTAAAAAATAAATTCATAGCAATGATTTACACCACTTTCACACTTCTGTCTTTCATTGTAGTCATTTCATTAGACCACTATCTGCAGGCACAGTGGGATGAAAGCAAGGTCCTGTGGTGCCATGGCAGGTCCAGAGGGGAAGGAAGCAGCAGGAACTGCATCATTGCAGAATTATACTTTTAATATGTCCACAGTACCCAAACCACATCATCCTTTGAAAGACAGTGGTTTTCTGGGGGGAAGGTAAACAAAGGTATGGTCTTTAAAGGAAGTTAATTTACTTCACAAACATTTTCAAACTTTAAAAGACTGCCCTGCAGCCTTTGGGCAGAAGTCTGACTACAGTAAAACACAAAGCAACAAAACAGCTAAAATGCATTTCACTGAAAGTAAACAAAATCACAAGCCTAAACATTCAAAACAAATTTTGAGAGCATAAAATAAACTTTTGCCAACAATCTGGCCTCTACTTCAATGACAGTCTTGGGCTGCTGTTATTTTAAAGAGAAAATTTTCTCGATATCCAATGATACAATCCAAAAACTGCAGTAAGCTTTGTTTTAAATAGGAACTCTGAGCCTCTCCATTCTGAAGGGGAAAAAAAAATGGTCATGTTGGTCTTGAACAGAGGAGAAAAGCAGAGGAAGAGTTTCTGGTCCAGGGAATTTGCTCTTTTTTAGCATTGGATGTGCAGACTGTATGGATAACCAAATTTCTCTTCCAAAAATATCTTGGAATGGTGGAATTATGGTGACTTGAATGGAAATGCCCAGGGACAATCCTGATACCATTTCCTTATGCACAAACTTTGACATTTCTAAATGATCCCTAGAAATCTCCCAGCTGCCTGCAGTATGCTTGTCCTCTAGGAGTTACCTCAAGGAGCAACACATCTGCCTTAACCATCCTACTTGAAAACATTTAACTCCTGTTCCTACTCTTGTACTTCCTTTCCCCGTTTGCCTCCTTTCCCTGTTTTCCTCAGATGCTGCACAGCGTGTCGGGAGATGCGCAGATGTACTCTGACAGACTGACCTTCTGCAGATGGCATGAAAGAGCTCTACAGCGAAAATGGGGGACAACTTTAATCCTCTTAAAGTGGGAAATGTGAAATTCACTGTGATTCATACTGTTTCTTTGGCATCAAAACCAGCTGTTGCAAACTGCTCTGGAGCAAATGATCAGAGTGTTGACAAGAGCAGTCTCTGCACCCACTGGACAACTGCCCATGGAGCTATAGCCAATATCTGTTTATATTCCCACTCCTTTTCCAACCTTTTTAGCCCCAGCATCAACCTGAGAAACAGGTTTACCTATTCCTCTGCACTCTCAAGGAAATCCAGGGTGGCAGTGATTACATCCATACAAACCTTTCAGGTTTAAAATGAGGGAAGGTGCAAGAGCAAAGCACATTCCACCATATATTCCTGTTGGAGCTTAAAACAGCTGTTAAAAAGTATTACTAAATGCTGATATTTGATTTGCATGTATAGTAGAAATACAAAAAAAACCAATGAATGATCCACTTTCTGTCTCCACAGGTCCTTATCCACTACCAGGCCAATGTCTCTTCAGCAGCCACATATAAGTCCCTTATGTCTGGTTCACCAGAGCTGGGTTCAATCTATCCACTTTCCTCCATTACCCCACAGCAAGGTTTTCTTGCCTGTTGTACAAAAAAAACTCATGAAATACACATTTGCAGAATATGTCCAGGAAAAAAAAACCCACAAAATGCCTCACTGCAAGGTTTTACTGATTACTTTTCCATGAAAACATGCTGGTCAACCATTTTGCATCTTGTGTTTTCATCTGTGGATGCTGAGAGTAGCATCCACACCTGAGAGTAGGTCCATCCACCTATAACATACATCCACCTGAGAGTAGGTCCAGATCTCCAGGATCTTTTTTGGTATTCTAGTGCCCATGCCCAGCATGTGTAAAGCTTTCTTCATTACAGCTCCACCCTTTGTGGTGCTGGTAACTGCACCATCAGCAAACACACAGCTCCTACACAATATAGGCCGCTGGACGAGCAAGGCAGCTTCATAGCCTTATTTCCTCTGTGGTCTTTCTTTTAGATCTTTGATGAGGTTTAAGAAGATGGAGGGAAAGGTGAGCCTGTTGGTGCAGGTGTTGGATTACTGCTCATGTGGGAGAAGTATTGTTGAGTTTTTTTAGCATGACCAGCACTGGTGGCAACTGAAAAACGACTAAGGCAAAATGTTGTTCAAACAAAAAATAAATGGCTTATGTACAAAAAAGAGCATTTCATGGAGCTGTTAGAATAGCACAGCAAAACAGAATTGTAAGTTAAACATCTGTGGAATCTATCTTAGGCTGGTCACTCTTGAAAACAATAAACAAAGATTTGGTCAATACTTCACAAAGTTTTGTTGCCACATTTTCAAAATGGGAGAATCTCTGCACAGGCTAACTGGACAAAGAGAAACCTTGCCTTTCTTCCAACCCAGTATAAAAAAAAAAAAAAAGGAAAATCATAATGAGAAGCAAAGATTTTTAACTAATAAAGTCTACATGCACGTTTATCCTTCTTCTCTGAGGGATGTCATAACGATTTTATGATGCTGCTAAGGAGAACCTTTGGCTTGTACTGGTTTGGAAACAGAAATTCCTTGCATATCATAGTCATTAACTATCCTAGCTAAGAATTACTCAATGTTAACCCTGACCTACATGGGTTGGAAAAGATTATCCCTTGATACTCAGAGCTTTTTCATTCAATAACCAAAAAAGTTATTTTTCACCCTGGAACTCATTTAAAAAAACCCCAACATAAACATGTTTTCCAAACTAGTCAAAACGCAAAAATGAACATTTACCCTAAAAGCGATTTATTTAAACTGATGAAACATCACTTCTCATAATATATTTGGATCTATTTCAGCAATTGTTGGAGAAAAACAGTGAGTCTTGGAGCTCAGAGCGCTCAGGGGATGCTGTGGCAAGTTTGCGCCATCCCAGTACCGTGCTCGGATAGCATTGTGTCATTGGTATGAGGTACAGCTGCAATGCTGGAGGGCCGAGCATGCAGCCCTGGGCTTGGCCACAGTCCTTGCTGCCCCCACCACAGCACAGATGTGCACCCTTTTCCCCTTGTAGTAAATGCTTGAGCCACCGCCAGCAGCAGGGAGTTCCCCTCTTCAAGGGGAGTTGTTCACAGTGTCTCTCTGGTCCAGTTAAGAGAGTGAGAGAGGAGTACAGAGTTCAAGTATCTCCATGTAGGAGATTAACACTACAAGAGCTTGGTTTGCAGAAATAGAATTTTCAAATAGCAATTTTAAGTAACAAGTCAAGGTGCAGGATGAGTAAAGAGCTGCTACTCGCGTCTTTCCAAAAAGTGCTTATTCATATCCTCACGCAAAACTGCCCGGATCACATCTCTTGAGTATTTTAAAATGAACATTTTTTTTCTCCACCAACTGAAAGTGATAAAAGTTTCCTATGATTTAAACATGTAATAAGAGCATGACACACATGATTTCTGGTAAGAAGCTGTGTTTTGCTTTCCAGCTCAAACCACAGGATCTCATTCTGAGCTAAGGACGTCATTGGATGGCAGGTGTCACTGATCAGGGTAGATAGGACAAGAGGCCATGGAGTTGTTCCTGGGAAGGGACACATGAGCACTCACTGCTGGGACTGCAACCATGGGCAGAGTTATAGAAGCCCTACAAAATGGTCTGTTGAGCCAAGTGTTTGAGTTTATTTTTAGCCAGTATCAAGAAAGGATTTATCCTAGATTACAGGATTGATCCTAGATTAGAGGATATTTTTTTTTGGTCTATACAAGAGGGTTTCTTGGCCTTCTGGGAAGAATGGTTGAGTCAGAGGACAGATCAGAGGAACAGAAGCTGGGCTGCAGAGATGTAGAAGGAGATGCTTCTGAGCCAGAAGGGAAATGAGTTGTGTTAGAGCAGAACAGTGAGGTTGAAGGGCAGAACAAGCAGATGAGGGGGATCAGCTCATATGTGCAGCAAGAACAGGGACAACAATCATGTGGAAATGCTGCCTTCTCTTTGGATTTCACACCCTGGCTTACACAGCTCCCTCCCAAGGTAAGGTAACCACAGCAAATCCACTCTCAGCCACAGCTGAGATTAACTGCTCTTTCTTCCTTTTAATTTGACATTGTTTGCTAGTTCAGAACTGGTCAGAAACTTCAGGAACTTCACCTGGAAACTGCAGGGAAAAATAAGAGAGTCTTGGCAAGGGATGGCACAGTTGCCAAGTGTCTTCTCCAAACTCCCTGAGTTCATTGATCATCGCCAAGAAAATCTTGCAATAAATGAGTATGTTGGGTTGACCATGGTTGGATGCTTGGTGCCCACCAAAGCCACTCTATCATTCCCTCTCCTCAGCTGCACAGGGAAGAGAAAATACAATGAAAGGCTTGTGACTCAAGGTAAGGACAGGGAGAGACCACTCAGCAATTAGCTTAATCGGCAAAACAGACTTGATTTGGGGAAATTAGCTCAATTTATTACCAATCAAATCAGAGAAGGATAATAGGAAATAAAAGCAAATATTAAAACATTTTCCCTCCATTCCTCCCTTCTGCCTGGACTTAACTTCACTCCTGTTTTCTCTACCTCCTCCCTCCACATGGCACAGCAGGACAGAGAATGGAGGTTGCAGTCAGTTTATAATGCTCAGGAGGAGGACTTTTCACACACTTCCCCTACTTCAGTGTCTGATCCCTCCCACAAGGTGCAGTTCTTCCTGAACTGCTCCAGTGTGGGCCCCCATAGGGTCACAAGTCCTGCCAGCAAACCTGCTCCAGAGTGGGTTCCTCTATCTCCACAGGTCCTGCCAGGAGCCTGCTCCAGCATGGGCTTCTGACAAGATCACTGCCTGCTTTGAGCACCAACCTGTTCTGCCATGGGTCCTCCATGGTCTACAGGTGAATATCTGCTCTCTCATTAATATCCATTGGCTGAGAGGGAAAGCTTGCCTCATCATGGGCTGCAGAGGAATCTCTGCTCTGGTGCCTGGAGCATCTCTTGCCCATCCTTCTTCACTTGGTGTCTGCAGAGTTGTTCCTCTCACATATGCTTTCTCCTCTATCTCTCTGGCTGCAATTGCACAGGGGTTTTTTCCACTTTTCGAATCTGTTATCCCATAGGAGCTACCACTGTCCCTGATGGGCTCAGCTTTGGCCTGCAGTGGGTCTGTCCTGGAGCTGGCTGGCATAGGCTTTATTGGACATGAGGGAAGCTTCTAGCAGCTTCTTACAGAAGCTACTCCTGTAGCCTCCTCACTACTAAAACCTTGCCATGCAAACTCAATACAACAAGAAATCATTACTTGTTTAGTTTTGGACCAGGTTGCAACCATGTTCTTCCTCTGTTGGAACTTGGCTATGTTTTATTTCACCTATGTAAGAACTCTGACCCTATCTCAGAGGAGTGGGTTTGCATTTTGGAATATTGCCTAATAAGTGGTAAGATGGGACCCCCTCAGATCTTTCCCATGCAGTGCATGTAGCTTGTACTACAGGTTTTTTTCAAGTTAGCAGAGTTGTGAAAGAGGAAAAATGTTTTTTTTTTTCACAATACTTAATACACTGTGACTCAAAGACCATTGGGGTCTCATTTTGGCTTCATTCAACCCATAATTAATTTCTTTCACCTTTCTCTAGAAGTCATGGGTGGGTGACACCATTTTTCACACAGCAGATGGCTCTGTGGCATGCATCATATTTGGGCTGTGTCTGGAATTTCTCAAGTTAGAATTGAACAAAATAAATCCCAAAAGCAAAGCCAAGGGTTGCGGGTTTGTGGGTTGGCTTTGAGTTGTTTTGTTGTTTGTTTTTTTCCTGGGGATTTCTCCATATCTATCCTTTCTGCCACTGTCCCACAGTTAAGAAAATAATCAACCCCATGGTGCCTGAAGCTGCTGCAAAGATCTGTAGACAGCAGTTGACTCTTTAAGGCAGCTGTCTGGGCCCTGAGGGTACCAGTAAGCCTTACTGACCCTGACAAACCTCCCACAGGACCTCCCTGGCACTCAAAGCATCCTGAGGGAAGACAAGGGATGGGAACAAGGGTGGAGGGCATTTCCCTAATATCATCCTGCTTAGGAAGACCAAGAAGCAAGAGCTGCCCTATAGTCTCCTGCTAGTAATTCCCTACAGAAAATGCATGCAGGTGATGAGAATGAAAACCAGGGGGAAAGTCACAGAAAGAAATTGTGGGAGAGATTTGAAGAGAATCTAAAAAGACAGCAAACTGTGATTTTCTGATTACTACAAACCCAACATATAACAGAAATCCTCTCTCGGCTTCTCACTCCAGCAACTGATCTTATTGTTATAGAAGTGGTTTGTTAAACTCTCATATCATGGACAGGGTTGTTACCTGGCCAGTACCTTGATCCTGGGAAAGCTCAGTTTCAAGTTTGAAGTTCCTAGAGATTAAAATGTTACCTGGATGGAAAGCAGTGTTAAAATGTTCATCAGCAACACACTCGATGCAGTCTCATGAATGTAACCGTACCTACCTCAGTGGGCCAATGCAGGACTTCAGCATGGCTGAAAGGGTCCTCTGTTGAGTCTGTGAGCTGTTGCTGTTACTCTGCTACTGATATAGTAACAGCTTAGTGAAGATGTAAAATGAAGAGTGGATAGTAACAGTTAAGTAGAGTTGTAAAGATGTAAAAAGAAGAGTGGGGATCATCCATTCATCAGACAGATGGACAAAAACAGGGTTTTTTTGTCCCCTTTCCACAGGGGAAAAAATTTTTTTTCACAATGGTGTTGTCTCTTCTTAAATCTTTATAACTGTTCTAGAAAGCACCTGTTGTCCAGAGAGCACTGAAATTAGGCAAGACTGGAAACACAGACCTCTCAGTGAGCTCTCAGGATGTATCACCAGGTCATTTGCGATCTTAGTCCTGATGAATCTTGTGAGTAAAATTTATCTTCTTCATTTTTCAATCCAAAGCCACAGCCTTTAGCAAGAAAAATATCTGGGCAAGCCAAGCTGAAAGCCTTTGCTTCAAGCACTGCTGTGAGTGAAGGTGAAGACAATAGCGCAGCCGGCGATGCCATCTAGCTGCTGTGCTGCCTCTGGGCAATGGAGGCCCATCAGCCTACATGGACCTTCCCAAAACAACCTCTGGTTATTATTTATTCCGCTGGAAAACAGATTTGTTTTCACTCAAGGCATGAGATAAAAGGCTGGTGTTTCTGCACAAGTTGTGTTTTATTAAACTTTCGGTTCGTTCTTGTTTTATTCATCCTGCTTCTCTCCTTCCTTCTGATTTTAATCAGATGTTGCTGTGATTGCCTCTAATTCTCTTTCCACCAGTACTGGAAATATTCCCCCCTCCCTTCTCACTACCTACATGCCATCAGCCAGCTTTCCCCTCCCTTTGACCTTCCTGGTAATAAATCTAACTATTCATTTCACAAAACAGACAGGGGCTCCTGTGTGGTAGTTTCCAGCACCTTTAGAAAAATAAATGACCAGGGCCATTCTTCAGGCAATCCAGGTAGCCCTGGATTTTACTCATAGTACAACTGTAGCCATTGCCTTTGTCCCCTCTCTGATGTCCCAATAAGCTGAAAATCAGGAAGGGATTATCTAGCCAAATTTTTATATTTCTCTGCCATTGTTCAAAAAGAATATGTGAAGTAACTCAGGCAACAAGAAAACCTTTTAATGCAGAGGAGGACTGTTATTCGTGAAAGTTTCAGCAGTTCTAAAGAGGATTTCATTTTGAAAGTGTTCACCTCTCAGCAGACTCCATAAGCCACAGAAGACCTCCTTGGACACTCACATCATCCAAGGATCCAGGGTCTAAAGCCAACCAACACCTGTGCAAACAAATCTAGTATTACATAGGCAGTGTGCCCTGTCATAACATCCACCGTGCTGGGCTTTGTGCAAAGGACACACGTCTTTCCAAGGGGATCCAATGCAGTGGTGTTCAGTGATGACAGTGTACCTACATGGTGAAAAACCAATATAAAGTGATCTCAGGTCTCACAACAGCAGCAGAGGATGCTTGAGTTTCTGACATGGTCCATTTGTCCTGAGATACACTGAGCTGCCAACTGGCTGGTCATGAGGGCAGATACTGCTTTCTGATTCATACAAGGCAGATGTGAAATATCTGTAACTCAGTTGGAGCTCATTAGGCACTCATGATTCCTCTGCCTTTTCCAGGAATTGGTCTATGCCTGCAGAATACAGCCCGTGCATTTGCCATGGTGTGTGAAATGCAGCCAAAAAGCCAGGGACTGTGCTTGGCACTCAGGAAAGGATCCATTGGGAAGGAGCTCATGGGCTATCCCTGGAAAATCACATGCTATGCAGTGTCAGCAGAAGCCAGCTGCTCTAATTTTGCCTAAGGGTGGCCAATGTCTATGCAATCATTCCTCCCAAACACGACAAAGAAGAGGTGGTGGTGGTGGTGTGATAAAAGAAAGAAATGAATGATTGAGTTAATGGTAATGACAGACCAACTCCAGCTAGTTGGAAGCCAGGATGATGCAGGATGAGCTGTTGCTAACACATTTGTCAGAAGACTGAAAACCACATTTATTTGAAGAGGTTGAATGCCAATTCTGTGAGTTTCAATAAGGCCAAATGCCGGGTCCTGCACTTCGGCCACAACAACCCCAAGCAGCGCTACAGGCTAGGGGATGAGTGGCTGGAGAGCTGCCTGGTGGAAAAGGACCTGGGGGTGTTGGTTGCCAGCCAGCTGAACATGAGCCAGCAGTGTGCCCACGTGGCCAAGAAGGCCAATGGTATCTTGGCCTGTATCAGAAATAGCGTCAGCAGGAGCAGGGAGGTGATCATTCCCCTGTACTTGGCTTTGGTGAGGCTGCATCTCGAATACTGTGTTCAGTTTTGGGCTCCTCTCTGCAAGGAGGACATTGAGCTGTTGGAGAGGGTACAGAGGTGGTCTATCAAGCTAGTAAAGGGTTTGGAGCATGTCCCATATGAGGAACGGCTGAGGGATTTGGGGCTGTTTAGCCTGGAGAAAAGAAGGCTGAGTGAGGAGAGACCTTATTGCTCTCTACCTGAAAGGAGGTTGTAGCAAGGAAGGGGTTGGTCTGTTCTCCCTAGTAACAAGTGACAGAACAAGAGGAAATGGCCTGAAGTTGCACCAGGAGAGGTTCAGGCTGGGTATTAGGAAGAATTTCTTTACCGTAAGGGTAGTCAAGTGTTGGAACAGCCTGCCCATGGAGGTGGTGGAATCACCATCCTTTGAGGTGTTTAAGAGACATGTAGATGTTGTGCTTAGGGACATGGTTTAGTGGTGTTGATAGGGCTAGGACTAAGGTTGGACTTGATGATCTTGAAGGTCTCTTCCAGCCAAAACTATTTCATGATTCTATGATTCTAATGTGTGTAAATTCAGACCAGAAGAACTCAGAAAGGAGCTCTGTAAATCATGCTACTCAAAGTCCTTCTATGCTAGGAAACCCCTCTATACTACAGAGTGTTCACCTTAACCCATTTCTTCAGTATTAATCCTAGTAATATCCTTCTGGACAGAACACAAACCCCCAAAAGGCATTCAGCCCTGCCTTGAAAGTGCACCACTGCTTTATTTGAGGTATGGGTGATGAAGCAAGGTGTTGGGCTGTGACTGGAAATAGGACTGGTGGTTTGGCCTTTCACATTGCAGTGAAAGCTTGATCACTTTCATTGTAAGACCCTATTTTCAAGTGCTTACAAAGTTGCCAAACTATAACCATTTGGAATGAAATTTTCCATGCCAGGTATCTGCCTCAAGCTGAAGATTTTGGAAAATGTCCACAAACTCAGCCGTTTCCAATAATGAGGGTAAGGAAAAATTCATTGTTTTGTCCAAGTTAAAAAGCAGTTGTGACCTTTTCTTTGAAAAGCTCTGGCATCCCTCTTCCTTGGAGCAGGATCTTGTTAGAGGTTTGCCTTTCATCAGAGATATCCCTTTTGCCCTCCTGAAAATCCGCCCAAATTTGGCCACATTATGCTCCTTCTCAAGGCTGAATTTGCACATGCTCAGTGGATAACTGAGAGATTCTCTTCATTTTAGCAGCTGAACCCCTGAAGTTTTCATCCTCCCTGAGCAGGTTTTGACCTCAGGTCATGCAGGACTTCTCTTGCAGTTTCAGCTGCAGACTTCCATAGCCTACAACAGGGCCAAGCACCTGAAGGGAGAGCCAGGAGTCTGGCTCCTTTGCACTCTCGGTGATATTCATTGAGGTGAGGCAACGTGGAGGAGAAAAATTTCTGGATTCAAGCACAGAAAGGACAAGAGCCAGACATGTGGGTGGTGACAAGGGAGAGGAAAACTCAGGAATCCTTCTGACAAGACAAGCAGAAGGATAGGATCAGGGATGGTGCATGGATATGGAACAGCAGCATGGGTGGAGGGCAGGGCAGTGGTGGGAGGCAGAAGGACAAGGTGTCTATGGAAGATGGGTGAAATGAAGCAGGAGAGGAGAGGAAGGGGCTGGAGAAGTCTTTTCTCATCTGAGAACTTAGTTTCCTGGAACGAGACACAGAGTCCAGGGTCAGCATTTTTGCCTGCCACATCTAATGTGTGAAATGCACAGCCTCAGCCCAGACACCAAATGAATATGAATCCTTTACATTAATCTTCACAGCTATTCAGTAAAAGGGACTCATTTCCCTCACCTCTGAATGATGCTGTAAAAATGAATTATATCTCAGAGCTTGGCTATAAAGACAGAATGCCATGGGGAAAAAGTGCATTACAAAATCGATAACTCTTGATTTAGGACAGAGCTTGAATAGTGGAACATAATAAAAAGGTATTTTATAGCAGAGGACAGAGTTGAAATTCCACTGCTAACTTTAATTCCAGCATTTCTTTAGCTGTTTGCTGTTAAGATGTCAAAGTCAGGTGTTATGCTTGTAATGTTATATTTTTTTTATTGTCTAATATTCTTGGCACTGCTGGCATTGTCCGTAGGCACTGGCTGCATGTGTCAGCTTGTGCTCCCAAACGCAAAACTGCAGCAAGCATAGATGTTGATACAAGTTGGGATTTGGTGTTGGGACCAAATAACTTCCAGGTTATTTAAAGATGAAAAATCTGCAGCAAAAATTGTTCAGAAAGGTAAGCAAGATTAGACTTCAACTTGCAGAAGGCTGATTTGGACTGAAGAAAAGAGTTGATTACTCTGGAAAAGGAGGTGATCCTGGGAAACTCTCCTCTCTACAGTATTTTCTTCAAACATTTTTTTCAGGGATACTTAAGATAGATGAGTAAGAGAAGTACATCTATCATCATACCATTAGATTTAAGTTCACTTTATAGGAGTTTGCATTTTCACCAGAAAATTTCCATGCTCCTGCAAATTAAAAAACCTTTGGAAAATCTGACTAACATTTTTGGAAAAGAACTTTTGACACATCAACACATGTGTGTTCACACAAGGAAGCATTACAGACCTCAGCATGTATTTGCCTGAAGTTCTTTGTATTGTATTTGCTAAATGCATATGGCTCTGCCATGGGCACCCACACTGATTCCTAAGACAGGGACTGGGAATGTTAAGGACAACCCCACGCCTTAAGCTTGTGGAGACTGGGCTAATGGCAAGAAGTTGTCAACATAAGAGTGCTGACAGCACAGTTAATGTTTGATGATAAATTATTTTATAACAAAAGGAAAACTTGATGTTTCAGTGTTGTAGCAGTCATGTGAAGGGGACTTTTTTCTTGTTTTACTGTCCATAGGGTGTTTATGTGTTCTACCTCAGTGGCTGGGCACAAAATGCCTGTCTTGAAGAGTGGCCTCCATCAAGCCCTGCTACCTCCTGCAGCCTCCCATGCAATAAGAATACTTTCAACCACTCGTGGCTTCTGAAAAAAAGCCCCTCTACTTTTCTTCCCATCTCTTCTGAAGATGCCTCATTGCTGGCCCAGCTCCAGAGCTAGTCCCTCTGAAGGCCATTGTTGTCTGCCCTTATAGACTTCCCTTAATGGAACAGGAACCTCTGTAAAGCCACTGGCCACTGTTTCAGGAGTGTGGCTTGGTGTCTGAAATCTCTGGCTGAGACTATAGGCTGACTCAGAAGTTCCTGGACAGCCATTCTGCGTGCTTTGGTCACTCAAGGTTCCTTTGAAAATCTCCAGGCATCATTAGCATATGTTAATGACTTCTCAGCATATGCTAATAATTCCCAGATGGGAAGTGTAGCTCTGCATTAAGTGGGTCCAAAATATGTGAAGGAGACTTTGAGCATTACTGAGCAGCTTGACATGCATACCTTATCAGCCCTGACACCAGAGAGACTATCAAAACCTCAGCAAACTGGGTAAGCTAGAGGGAGAAATGGCAATTTGTCAAAATATTGATTCAGAGATGCATGGAAATATGCAATCCTGCCTTTGCCATACCGGCACAAGTTTAGAGCCAGCCTGGAAGGCAGTTGTGAACTTACCGGGCTGAGGAAACAACACCTTTTTCTTACATTTATTTTTTGGTTATTTTTGACTGCTTGGGAGGTGCTCAAATATTATGTGATGGGAACTACATAAGAACTGAAGCTGAACAGGGGACACATTTTTACTTGTGGTAGACATGTCTTATATATGTAAAAGCAGTGGTAATTACTAGGCAATTTTTACCTTAAACCATCACCACCAAAACAGTCTTTGTAACTATTATTTCCCAAGAGGTCACTGGACCTCAGAGGCTTTCATGGTTACTTATTTGCATGCCACTGAGGAGAGGACATTAACCATGCTGAACTGATCCTATCCATCAGCCTTCAGGCAATGATCAGTGCTTCTCTTCATGCAGTGGACTAACTACAGTGGGGCAACAGGTTGTGGGGGTTTTTTTTCTCACTGCTCTGATTCTTCCAGAGTTAGTAAAATTTTTCAAAGCATCAGAAGCTCAGAAGTGCAGGAAACTGCACACACCACAGTCTGGAGTGTGGGTTCAGCTTGAGTGAATATTCAGATGCTTCTCCAAAGCTTATCTAGCCTAGCCAAAACCTCTTGAATTTTTTAACATTGGGCTGGGTATTTTATGAGAATAGGATCTCTTACAAGATTTTCAGTATTTCCTCTGCTGACTAGAAAATACCATGAGATCAGCTTAAAAACCAGAATAATTTATTTTTGTTAAAAATGGATCATAATGTATCTAGATCCTAAGAAGATTCAAAGCAAATTGGCTTGTAGAAGCTAAAATGATTGAAAGTGGAGGGGGATGACTCTTTTTATTTTGCCCTTCTTAATCCAGTTTGCTCTTCTTCAATGGCATCCAAAGAAACTCTACCCTTGGCAGCGGTAGTTCCTATTTCAAACCCAATCTTCCCCTTGCTCCAACATTGTCTTGCTGCTGCAGCACCTTCTCTTGAAATAAATTATTAACAACTTGTAAATTCTAAGCCAGTAATAATTTTCCAAAAGGTCAGGCAGATCAAATGACTTTCACATCAGCTCAAAACTCCTCCATCAAAAATGAGATGAAAGCACTGGTGTGCCTGATCCTCATTCCAGCCCTGTGTCCCAGGTTTCAAAGGCCACCCTTTGATTTTGAGGCTGAGGATGTGCAGTCAGATACCGTGAAGGGTTTTCCCATGGTGATGATGATCTGTCTGCCCTTTTGAACACATACGTCAGGTCCTTAGCATTTAAACTCATGCTGTGTGGTTTTTTTGCTGTGTTAACAACTGAGCTGGCTTGATCTCTGCAGCAAAAACTGAAATGCCATCTCCCAGCAAAGCTTGGATGAAGCTTTGCTGAGAGACACAGCTGGCACTGTTTTGCTGAAGAGTAGGCACAGCAGCTACATCACTCCACTCGGTATATCTGCACCTGGCACATACCACCCAGTCTCCTGGGGAACATTTCAACAGCAAAGATTACTTGCAGTATCTAGAAACTTTTTCCACAAGAGGCTGTTTTCTTGTTGCCTATGAGAAGGAACATAGCCACTCTGGCAACTGCAAATACGTGAAATCTAGGTGTCAACTGTGGTGGAGATCAACCTTGCTGTGACCCACAGGATGAGGCCAGGAAGTCCACAGTTGTTGCTCATACCTGGCCTGCCGTCCAATTTTAGGTTTGGTTTTATTTTTCGTTTCTCCCCTGGTGAGTGGTTAACTTTGATGACCTAGTTGTCCCTTTAAAAATTGAGAACATGCTCAATACCTAATGGTCATCTGCTTTGTACGTAGACTGTCACATTTCCCCATCAGTGGCAATGAGGCTTAATGAAAGTAATCAGAATGGGGCTGGTTTTGCTCCTGTATTGATAGTTGAGTGTGCTGCAAGGAAAAGCACAGATGCATGTGCATACAGCCTCTTCTAGAGACAGTAGCAGCAATGTTAGAGCTTTTTTCACACTCCAAGGAAAGCCAAAGTCAACTTCAAAGAGTAAAACACAGTGACTGTGACTACTTCAGAGAAAAGTGAGATCTGCTCAGGCCTGGACTGCATCCACACATCACAGCTAGAGGAGCTGCAGCACTGCCATAATGAGAAGAAGCAGCTACTGATCCCACAGTACAAGTTAATGTGTAAAAGCTGCTTCAATATCCTGCTCTGAACTACACCTGTTTATTTTGAAAGTCCTGCTCAGTTTCAAAACTTGCAGAGATTAAAGAATTTGAGAGGGGAAGCCTCCCAGCAGCAAACAGATGACAGAGTAAGTTAGCTGGCTATTTTAATGCATACAGTAGAGAACTGTACAACAGCATTTTAGGTGATCTGCAGACCTTCTGCCAGTGGTTTCATCTGTACTGCCTGGCGTTCTAACAGCGATGTGCTGAAACCCAAAAGATGGTACAACGCCAAGGCATTGGGAAAACGCTTTGGTGGAGGATGGTGCTTGGCGTGGTGATTTAAGGTGAACAAATTGCCATGGGTTCAATTCCACTCTCATGTATGTAAGTCTTCCTTTTCAGGACATAGGAGCTAGCTAGTGAAATATATATACATATAACTATGTTTGTATGGATGTAGAAATAAAATGGAGACTAGTCTGGCAAGAAATTACTGAAAACAGCAAGGGAAGCTCCCTTTAGCCAGTGGACAAATCACCAATGAGCCGATGGACAAATCACCAACAAGCCTGTCTCAGTTGTTGGATATATAAATAGAACAGTGATATCATACTGACCTGTTTTATACAATGCTGAGATCAGAAATGAGATGTTGTGTCACCTGCAACCCCAGAAAGATTATAGAAACATTTAGAAATAGGTCTGGAGAAGGATTCAGTGGGAAAAAAAAAAAGAAATCTTTACTGTAAAATTACCAAACCAATCTATAGAGCCTGTTAGAAGGCTTGTGGAACTTCACTGCAGTCCTTAATTGCAAGTATTAAGCGGGAAGTGTGTATTTGAGAGGGCTGTTCAAACTACCTGAGACAGAAAGAAATCCAACTACTGAATACATGTATTAAATCAGCTTCAAATGGAAATGAAAATAAAGATTTAACAATGAACACAGCTATCCACCAAAGCACTTGTATTTGTGAGGTGACTTATGTGTTTCGGTAAATGCAAAGCAAAATTTTCTTTCCTTTGAAAATATCCTCCAACTCAGGAACACCTACTCAAACTAGTTATTAATATGAGGAGTATTGAATATATTAAACTAAATTATGTCTAAAAGACCAGATTTTCTGATCTTATAAATCTGCAACAAAAATGCTGCAAAAGAGAAGTTTGTTTTGGGTTTAAGTTGCTTAGCTGGCCCCTAATACTTGAAGCAGTATTTTTGAATCTCAGGTGGAAGACACTGTCACCTAGGTGTTAAGAAGTCATTTAGGTGGATATCAAGGATTTATTCAAATTCCTTTCTGCTGTCACACCCTGGCTCAAGCTGTTAGAGAGATGCAACATTCCCTGTACATGACGGCATCAGCACATGGCAAATAATTGAGTCTCTGGTCTGATGTATTTGGACATGGTGGAGTCTCAGTAAAAAAGCTGCATTCTTTCCCATCAGAGAGTTGAGATATGAGTGCTTTAAATATGTATGTCTTGAAATTATTCCCATCAAAGGCATAGAACTGCCTCCCTCCAAAGAAATCCAGGCAGGGAAGAGGCAAAGCTTCAGCATGAAAAACAACTCAAACAACATAACTTTACAAGAAGGTATTTTCTACAGTTTCTCTTTCTATCAGTCCTAGAAGACCTGTTGCAGCAAACCACAAAGCCCATCTATCAGCTGGACTGCACAGGACACTGCAGTAGTAAGTGTTGTTCAGAGGGCACAGGGAAGCTATCACTGGGCAGCTAGGATTTCTCCTTAACCAAACTATAGTGGAATGAAAAAATAGAAAACACTTATACCAGCAAAATACCAGCAAAACTCAAACGGACCACAAGGGAAGAAAAAACCCCAACAAACCTAGTGGAAGGCTGGACTTGCGTCACCATCTCTGCCAGACGTCTCTCCTGTGTCCACCTCTCCTGCACACAGTATGGTTCACTCTCCTGTTTCTCCTGGTCAGAAAACCTTGGCGACAAACTCGTTGACCAGTTGATCAGGTGAAGTTTTGGGAAATGGCACTTTTTATGCCCAAAGATGATGTACAAACCTCAGGGGTTTTGTGGTAATGTTTAACTGGGATCTTTTCATTATGAGCTGATTGTTAACATGGATTTCACACCACTGAAAGAATGTGTGAAGTCTACAAAGAAAGACATTGTCTGCTTTGTTTAACAAATGACATTATTTCCCTTCTGCCTAGCAACCCCTAACAGGGCCAGAGGATTTGTAATAGGGAGCTAGAGTGAGCTAGCTGGACAGAGCCTTTCAAACTAGCAAATAGATCTCATGCTTTCATTGCACTTCACAGCTTAGGCAAGAACTTGTAAAAGTATAAAAAAAGAACAGCTCTCTTAATCCAATAGCTGTAAAAGAACTCCATGAACTCAGATGCTTACCAATTCATCAGAACTGTAAGAAAATACAGCTTTCAGCAGCATTTCAAAATACATTTTTTTAAAGATTAATTGCTCTGTATATATTTCCATGCAGACAGTAAGATCATCATCTTACCATGCCCTTAATTTCCACAGTGACAACTAATATAATAATGTAATAATGTTACTGCAAACATTAGCAGATCCATAAATCTGGGGCATTTTCTCACACTTCTTCATAGTCATCATAATTCTCTTTACATCTCTGATATGCTGAAACTGAAAGAACATCTGAATTTCAGACTTCCTTATTTTATGCCTTGAGGTTATTAATGGCTTGCTTACAGCTAAGCCGTATGAGCTAGACTGTGTCATTCATGTACAGGGTACAATGGGACAAAAGCAAGAGGATGGTAAAGGATTAAAACTGTCTGCTTGACCAGCGTCTGATTTATAGGTCTTGTACCTGCAGAGAGTTGGGAAGAGGAAGGGAGGACTATATGTCTATACTATACAATACGTAGATTTGTTTGTCAATCCAGAATGACCTGATGAGATAATAAGACACTGGTGAGACAAGAAAGCACATCAGGGAGTAGCAAGAGGTGGATGCTTTACAGGTGGCAGCAAGTCAGAGTCAAGGGTGACAACAAGGCCATTAGGAAGGTAACATCAACAGCTCCATCCCACAAGACCATGGATGGTAGTCAGTGTCAGCCGTAGCCCATGGACTGCCAGACAGGTTCACAGTGACAAAGGCAGAGCTAAGATCAAGCTAAGAAGGCAGGTTGGTGTTTTTGTGATGAGGATGAGCAAGGTGAAAACTGGGCACTGCCATTCTCGGAACATAGCACAGGAGGGCACCAAGGGTAAGGGCCTGAGTTTGGCTGGGGTTGCTGGGTAAAGTAGAGTTCCCAGCCAGACTTCTCACTGCTCTTTCACAATTACTTTTTTCTCAGCAGTCTGATCTGAGGTTGCCCATTTGCTTCAGACGAGAACCGGTTGTGAGCCCAGGCAGCCCAAGCCCCAAGAGATGAAGGACGAGACTGCAGAGCCCCTTGGTGCACACAAGGTATGGACAATACATATGACTTGACACCTTTCCAGCTTCTTCTTGGGATGGAAAGGGCAGAGAGGTATTGACTATATTCACATGCATGTCTTTGGGTCAATAGATTTAAAGACCTCATAAGAATCTCCTGTCAGTGAAGTTGAAAATACCCACATGGAGGTGATGCTTGGTGTCCTCACAGAAGCCACTGCCAGCAGATGCTGTGACACATGTGAAATGTAGCTCAGCTCAAGGGGAGGCAGGGCAAGTATGTAGAAGAGAAATCCATTGAGGGTTGAGAAAACACAACCAGCTGAAGAAATTCGCAAGCTGAAGACAGAGGTTAGAAGGCTGCTCGAGGGAAACATCCTATTTGCTTTTCCTGGCTTTGCTCTTCCCTGTCTATCACTTACAAGTACTGCTGGAGACAGGATACTGAGCTGGAAGAGACCTTGATCTGACCCAGGACAGCTGCTTTGATGAACTTCCTAGTCACACTAAAGGATCAGTTTCGTTCCTTTTAAATTAGGACTCATTCAGTCTCCCTACTCAGTTATTAGAGGCAGATGAACCTCAGGAAAAGGCTCAGCCAAGATTCATCTTCCACCATTCATCGTATAAAGATCATTCCCTAAGAGTCCCAGTGCTATGTATGTTGAATCTGGATCCTAATATCATTTCCAATCTTACTGCAAAAATAAGGCAATAAAAAGTTAATTTTGAAAGTCCTTTTCTCTTTTGAGAATTACGCATGAAAGTTTAAATATTTTCTCAAATAATTACAAAACTGGATACCTAATTTAACTCCTAATGTAAATGACATCGTATTGTAAAAAGCTCATCTGAGAAGATATCTAATGGTAATCTTAATAAGAGCAAATCTTAGATATATAAATAAAGCGCTCTTTGCATAGACAAATGTTCCTTTTTTTGCACAACTCACCTGATCATGTCAGAAATTTTTTGCAGAGATAGTTTTGTATGCTGTAGACATACACTACAATATCTCCTGTATATTATACCTAAATTCTAAACAGGCGTGGCCCAGAGTCCCTTTTACTGGTGCTGCTTCTTTTATTACTCTGCCTGAAAAATACCCCTGCCCAATTAAACAAACTTCATTACTGACAGACAAAACAAAGCTCCCCAAAATTAAAAATCTCTCTGGAAATGACCTAGCACAGCATGTCCCAGCTGAACCTGTCTGCAGCCAGTGAGCCAGAAGACATTAGAAGGTGTCTGCAAAACAACTAGTAAAAAACCCAATAGTACAAGCACACTGTCATAGCCATATACAGGCAAGGCAACAAAATATTAAATGAACATTCAAAGCTTGGTCCAACTTCCATTTGATTTTAAGTCAAAGCCATTATTGCAATATAGCACAAGTTAGCCTTGATTTTTACTTCCCCAAACCTGGGATAGTTCTCTGGGCTTTCAAATACCACAATAAAATCTAAAACAAACAAACAAAAAGCTTGATTTTCAAGTTCTCTTTTAAAAACTGGTATTCAAAACTTAGATTGAAGTCTAGGCAAGTCATAGAATTCCAGACATTTGATAATTAAGTAATACATTTAATTTTTTGTAATGTTATCGATATAGAGATACGTGGAATTTGTAGTGGTGAACTTCAATTCTGTCCCCTACATCACATGGATTCTGTGATTATTTTAACAGCAGTATTTGGTTTTCCTTATTTCCATTGTTCATTTAGAACAAAAACAACCTGCAGCCTCACTCACAAAAATCATAAATCTCCCAGCTCAGTATTCTGTTTGGTCAAATTGTGTTGGAGCTCTTGGGCAGTATGAGAACTCAGGCAGTTCAGGAAGTGTTTATACAGATAAGGGGTTTGCAGAGAGAGGGTGGTGGGAAGAAAGAGCATGATTCATGTGGGATTTCAGTTATTCAGGGACTTGGAGGGGACAACGAGCACAGTGGAGATTGGGAAGAGGGCTGTAGGTATGATAGCGCATAACCTTGATCCTCTCTGGTAGAGGCTTTCTCCTGCTTGAGATACCAGGCAGAAACACTGAATAACAGGCTGGGGATGTTTGGTCTCATGTATCTGTCCAGATTCAGGATTGAGAGGCTTATAGCAGAGCTGTTCACCTGCAGGCAGACCAACCGCAGCACAGTAGCAAGCATCACATCAAGAATGATGAACAGGCCACTTGAGGAGGCATGAGCACCTTTCACATTGCCAGAAAGCTTGCATTGCAAGAGTTAAAGAAATGCATAGCACATTGCGTGGCTTACAAACAAAAGCCAAAGTAAACAAAAAGCAATAACTTATCCCTCAGAAGTCATTGATTTCCCCTATTCTCACACCAAGTGCTGCAGCGTCAGGAATCTGTGTCTGCAGCCAGCACCAGGAAATCCTGACTCCCGGGGTCTAAAGCTCAAAGAGATCATTAACTGCAGCAGAATAGCACATAGGCAGGAGCACGGCTGGGAATGAGACATGCAGGGACCTCATGTGGACAGAAGTAACCCTATAAAAAGGACAATAAATGAAAGAGGGCATCAAGCTAATTCTTCTGCTGCTTTTTCACTGGGAAAGTGAGCCACAACTTCAGAGGGTAATGGCCAGAGAGAAATGTGAAACAATGCATTGAGGTGTCAATAGTTTGGATTTTGAAGCATTGATTTTATGCAGTCATATGCAGCAGAGAAAAGAGAGTCTTTCTAAGCCCTTAAAATGATAAAAGAAAACTTCATATTAAAGAGTTTTTAAACTAACTAAAGGAACACACCACCAAAGTTTCTAAACGAATTTGCTCTGGGAAGCTTTTTGAAGTTGCTAAATCCAATGTAAGAGCACAGTGACAGGGGCTGCCTTCCTACTTGTACACAGCGAGCAACTAATTTAATTAAATGCAAGTAATACGGGAAGTTTCCTTACCCCAGCCAGGGAACACATTGTGACCCTGAAAAGGAAGGTACCAAAGGAGCACAGAAATTGCATGAATTCCTGATTTCACGGTCCCTGTAAAAGTTGTTAAGAGCTAGGTAAACAAATTTATTTTCCTAGTAGCATGAATGTAGTGGGAAGTGAAAGGATTAGTTTGATTTAACTTGTCTCACACTTACAAACCATGTTACGGGCTTAGGCCATGCAGATGGGGTGTTTTTCAAAGCATGTCTCTTGTAACCATGCTGTCTTGGCGGTTTGAAACTGAAATTTTTTAAGGATGTTTCAGGATACATCATTGAAACGTCTGCCTGGAGATCTGCAGCTGTCACATAAATAAGGTTGCCTGAAGCCTTTCAAGGGTGAGGGTTGAAGTCAGTGTTGGTTTAATTATGTAGATTAATAGAGAGGATGAGGAGATGAAATAAGAGCACCAAAGGAGACTATAGAATCACTAGGAAGTCCTGGGCTCTTGATTTGTGTAACTAAATATCACAAATGTAAAAGTGTCAGGTTTGCTATTTGGGCGTAGCAAATTTCTACTCAGATACAAAAGGATGTAAAAGTCTATCCAAGTATTTGGACCAAGCAGCTTTCAAACATAATCCAGAAGAGATAACTGGAGGACAATAAGGCTGGAAGCAAAAATTCACAACAGGAAATACATGTTTAAAATGCAGGTGCTGTAACTGATGACCAGGGACACAGATTGAGTTATTATAGACAAAGTCCTTAAATCAATGTACATCTGCAGACGAAAGCTGCTTTTGAGCTGATACTAAACACACTTTTATATTTAAAGAGACAAGTTTTCAATTGATCAATTTAAAATATGCTTTTAGGGGTGAATCTCATGTTGTTGCCTTCCCAGATCTTTCTCACTATATTGGCTCCTTTATTTATACAGCTCAAATTAAATTGCTGGTCATCCAAGACACCCTCCCAAGATCCACCATGAGCTCCTGGCTTGCTTCAGGTCTACCTGTGACTATAAGGTGACAGTTTGCAGAGCTGTCTAGACACGAGCAGGCCCCATTTTGCATGGTGAGGAAAAAAAGGGTGATAGAAAGCCAGGCTTTCACTCAAACACTTTACAGTAGACCCTCATCTTCTATAGACTGGCTACAGGAGCAAGGGCAAATGTGCATAGATCATTTAATTTACATGTATATATGTTGTACATATGCCCCAGCAGCAAGGCAGAGTGCTAGTGGTCATACTCTACCACCAGATTTTCCCAGGCTTTGCCTTGCCTTGTGGAGGAACCAGGTGCACTGGGGATCAGATCTTCATGCTGCTCCTCTCTGCTAGCTGTGTGCAACAGTGCACCCAAAACCTGCCCTCATCTTCCCCATTTCTCTTCTTTCAGTTCAAGTCAGCATCTTCTTTCCAGCCTCTAGGTCCTGACAAAGCTAGGAGTCAACTCCTCAATCCTCAGATGAGTTGCAGGTACATCTAATGTACAAATCACCCAGAGTTGTGTTTCCTTTGCTGCTTTCTGTTTAGAAAGTTTCCAACTCAGAGAAGTGAGGATCACTATCAGGCACACATACTTATACTTGAGGTCCCATAGCCTGTGACCTGCTGTGGCAGGCTTGCTGCTTCCTTGCTGCTTGTTCTGGCTACTTTTCTCTATGTCCAACTTAGAGCTGTTGGGATTTTTTTAATTTGTTTTGCCCTCTTTGCAGAATAGTCATCATAGCTGTGCTTCCTCATTGCACCTACAAAACAGGAAAACATCCAGTATCTCCCTGCAAAGGGGACAGAGGTCAGTGTTTGTCCAGTGCTCTGAGAGGCTGAAGAGGATTGATGGCAATGCCACAGCTCTTCCATAATGCCCTGAATAAAAGCAGAGTCTGGAAGCTGAGCCCAGCAAAACAACTAGTGTCATTTGTGTGTTAAAGAGCCTTCAGCCTGACTATCCCGTCAGCAACGTGCTGCTCCTACCACATCACCCTGCAGATGACTGTGTTCATTGGCATGTTTGCCTGTTTATTTAGGTGTGTGACAGGCTTCCGTTGTTAGCTGGATCAGACCTGCCTCATTATGTACATTCCAAGCCCTGCTTGCGTGCTGTTTTGTAGACATCTCCTAGACATACAGGGCACCAAGGGGATTTATAACATTCATCCAAATGTTTTCCCAGAGGTTGTTGTGAGAAAGAAATATTGGTATTGACCTCACAGACTTGGGATACAGATTTCAACAAGACCAAGTGCAAGGTCCTGCACCTGGGGTGGTACGATCTCCAGAGTTAATACAGGCTGGAGGATGAAGGGATAGAGAGCCGCCCTGCAGAGGAGAACTTGGGGGTACTGGTAGATGAAAAGCTGAACATGAGCCAGCAGTGTGTGCTCACAGTCAAGAAGGCCAACCGTATCCTGGGCTGCATCAAAAGCAGCATGACCAGCAGGTCAAGGGAGGTGATTCTTTGCCTCCACTCCGAGGAGCAGCACCCTGATCTAGCTGGAGATGACCTTGCTCACTACAGGAGGGTTGGACTAGATGACCTTTAAAGATTCCTTCCAACTCAAAACATTCTATGATTCTATAAG
This sequence comes from Brachypteracias leptosomus, assembly GCA_013401335.1. Taxonomy (NCBI): domain Eukaryota; kingdom Metazoa; phylum Chordata; class Aves; order Coraciiformes; family Brachypteraciidae; genus Brachypteracias; species Brachypteracias leptosomus. The sequence continues at coordinate 110,760 of VYZX01019439.1, forward strand.
AGGCATTCAGAATGTAGAGGGACATAAGGCTTGATGCAGCTGAGGGAGAATATTACATTCCACAGGGTTTCAAGCTGGTTTTCTTTTCTAGAGGCTCAGAATTACTTCCCCAGGCAACTGGTTTGTGCAGTTGCAGCCTACAAAGAATGGTGGTTGACCACCGCAGAAAAACAGCCTACATGTGATGAGTCTATTCAGAGTATCACCTTACCTCCTTACCTTCATCTCTGATCTGCAGACTGTCCAGTTCTGCTTGTTTTTAATTTATGCTTATGATCCGGAACATCCCGGATAATAATACTGGCACAGCTTTCTTACTTTGGGAACTCTGTGTCCAAGAGCTTGCAGCAGATAGGGTATTGCAGAGCTGTGTAGCTGGCTTCAAGAAGCGACCTGCTGATGGGGACATGAGAAGAATTGCTGGCTCCCTGCCTCTTGCAGCAGGGGACTGCCACTACCCAGAAGCCCTGCACCAGCATGGTTACCCACCTGGTGGCCAAACCACCACTCAAGTAGAGCCACTTGTGACTGAAAAGCCATGGAACTACCACAACATGTGCCATAGAGGCTATTTCCAAGCAGTGACTCACTTTTTCTGATCTGCTTTCCCTTTTCCTACTGCCCCATAAAGTCAAATTTGCCTCCCACATTGTAAGAACTGGAGGGGGATTTCTTCCTACTTCTGATGTGCAACTCACCGTCTTTCACAATGCCATTCTGGTCCTTGACATATTTTACATCCTACTTGCCCTCAAATACATCAAGGAAAATTTGACATAGCATTCAGCATATGCACAGACAAGAAACACTTGACTTCAATATGTAGATCCATGTTACAATATATTGCATACATGTATCTGACTGCAGTTTGTCTCCTTGGCACTTAAAACCTTGCTGGTCTTGGCACCTATGCCTGGCTGCTCAGGCAGTTTCTAAGCAGCATCTACCTGAGGTTCTTGTTCTTGGCTACTTGGTCTGAATACTTCATTTTCCAGCTAGGAGGGTACATCTTTGTCCTTTCCACCCATGCAGGTCTTCAAGACTTGACTACCCAAGTCCTTAAGCAATTTGATCTAATTAGGTCCGCTTAGAGTGGAGGTTAAACTAAATGGCCTTTGGAGGTGCCTTCAAACCTAAATCATTCTATGATTTTGGCACCTGAAATAGAGATCCAAGAGGACTAGCATTAAATCAAGGTGGAGGATCAAGGGTGGAGTTAAACATGCAGCAGAGAACTGTGAGACACCCCTAAGGCCACAAAGCCTAAGAAGGCAAAACTGGGAGCGTTGATGTTGGTGGTCAAATCACCAGAAAGAGGCTTAGCTGGCCATTTGGTTCCAATAGGGTGAGGACAGCCTATGATGGGTCTTGTGACCCTGGTGGAGTCCATCAATGCCAGACAGCAAGTTGAAAAAACATTTGAAGAAATCACCTGAGCAGGTAGGCTGGCAGGACATGGGAAAAGAAATACAAAAATTTGATTTTAGTAAGTGCATTTAACATCAGTAGCATAGGTTATAAATTTAACACTGCACTTACAAAAAGCTGGAACTTCTCTTGTAAGATGGATGCACAACAGCAGTTCACTCCATGGAGAATGATGAAGCTAGTATGTAATAAACACAGCACAGTCTACCCCCTCAACACAGGAGAAAACTAGACAGGGGTAAGGATTTAAATATAGTTGACTTAACTCTTTCATACTTTGATGAACACAGACTAAAGGTAGTTGCTCACTTTTCTTACTGTCTAAGTACAATCCCAGATCTGCCATTATCAACTCTAGAAGAGAAATAAATCTTACTCACATTATATGGTCAGGTAAGGTTCATGATATTTTTGGATGAAAATGGGGTGCAGAACCCATGAGTGACTTCATTAAGAAAATTTATGAAAGAATTTATCGACACATGGGCAACAATTGAAAGAGTGCAGAGTTACACTGCCAGGGCCAGCTGGGCATGGGACACAGGGAGATTTTATGTGAAGGCTTTTTGCTTTGTTTCTAACAAAAAGTAATTCTGCAAGTGGAAATCATGTTTATGACTCTTTTCATAGGCCTTAAATGCCACTTATTATTGCTGGATACTAAATGGGATTTTGGCAAAGAAGTGACAAAAGAAGCTTAAAAATCAGTAAAAAACACTGCAAGAACAGAATAAAACATATTTACCTTGTGACAATTATTATCCAGAAATAGGTTATTTCAAGCAACAATCTCAAGCAGCAACCATCTACACTGACAGCTATAGCAATCCATCTGTACTTAGATGTAGACAGGGACATCAGACTTTGAACTTCAATTCACCAAACTCTTGTTGAAATGAGCAGACAGAGAGACAGGGTTGCACATTCATACCACTACATTCAGCTCCTGCTGAAGTTAGTGGAAGATCTGCCATGACCTGAAATTGGGGGTTTTCACACACAGCTGATGTATGGTGAGATTTGGGAATAGTGTTTGAAAGCTGATGACTCTGAATCTGATTGATTTATTATATTGTTGGCTTACATTGTTCACACTTTTGAGATCTAGTTGTGATAGCTGACAAATCTGTTGTGCTTCCTTGTTTCACTTCAACACTTCAGACACCAATTTTTACAGATTATTCTAGTGCAATCACACTATATGTTAACAGTGACAGTGTTACGCTTGAAATTCATTTCTGGGCCTCGGCTTTTCCAGAAAAGACATACAAAGGATTGGTTTCTTCAGTTAATTTCTTATATCAAGCTGCCTAAACTGGGGATGAGGCTCTGAAATCAGGTACCTCTTCACTGTAGGACACATACTTGGCCATCAGCAAAGCCAACCTTGTGGAATTCCAGCTGGTACGTCTTCCTACGGGTCTCACCTATCCCAGCACTCAGCTATCCAGACTGGATGGTTAGTCCTCTGGGTTGGTTGTACCTTGACAGTCCTTATACCTTATCTGCTATCATCCCACCATCCTTCGCAGGAGTTGTTTCAGGAAACATAAAGCAAGAATATGTACGTCTTCCTGAAAGACCTGGCACAAAGCATCTCAGCCCTTCCAAATCATTGTATGCTGCACATAGGGAACCAGGATGATGCACACTGTAGTAGTTTGTGGCCCAATCTGTTTTACATTGCTTTAATTGCATTATAAAGAACAGAAACATCATTAAAAGCTCCTAACTGAGCTTCCTATTACTTTGTTCTTTTCCTCAAGGGCTTCAATCCACTCTGGTCACAAAGTGTGAGGGACTGACATGAGAAGGAGGAGCACGGAAGCAAGGTAGTTTTCTCCTTCCCCAAAACTACAGTTGCCTTAAAATATGGCATATTCTTTACAACAGAAGTTGCATTCATCCTAACCCAGGAAAATCCCTTTGCACATGCAATTTCTCCTCCTGGCAACAGTGTTGAAAGCTTTTTCTCCCACCGTGGCTCTACTTCTCATGTTCCTTCTTCTCTGAGTAATACCATGGGTCTATCTCCAATCATCCCTTGGGCAATCACCCCAGGTCCCTTGATTGCTCAGGCAGGGCAGATGCACAAAGCATGGTGAGAACAATCAGTTGATTGTCCTGTTCCAGACCATGGTGATCACTGTACAGGTCTAAATGACAAGGATGTCCCTGTACAGCCCTAATCTGCTTTATCTCACTCCCAAATAAACAACCTACCCTGCTTTAAACTTCCCCTTTGGTCCTATTTTACACCCTTGCTTTTAATTTTGACCTTGGTCAGCAGCTCCACTATTCTTTTACCACCTTTCAACATTATTCAAATGAATGTGCTCCAGTGATTGCTTTCACCTCTTTTGTCTGCACATTTTAGCCACTATTTTTTAGCTTTGTTAGTATAACCCCAGGTTGGGATGGTTATGTGCTTTTCCTCATGTCCAGTAGTTTCTCTCATTGCTACCTTGTTAGTTACCCTCCAATGGATTCTCTGTCCACAGAGATTTAGACAGGTACATAGAAATAAGACCTAGTGTTGGCAATAGTCTTGACCTAAGCAGGGGGCTGGACTGGATTTTTGTGTTACAGAACCTCCATACATCTCTCCCCACTGTGGTTTCTATGATTCCTGCATGACACAGCTTGTGTAAGGATGCTTTTTGTTTGTCACTCTGCATTTGGGACCTCTAAACTATAACATCATATAGTCTTTGAACTATAAGTTTGCACAACCTTTCTGCTATCTTAGGTGTACTTGCTCATGCTCAGAACAAAACCTGCGCAGGGCCTAAGAAAGTCTAAGATTTCAATGAAAAAAAGCTCTATTAAAATTGGTAGCTCCACCAGCCTGATGCCAATATGACATGCCTTTAGATTAAGCTTCTCCTTCCCTGTCAGCCAGGGAAAAGTCTTAACAACACTTTTCCATCACTAGATCACGCGATTCAAAACTCCCAATGGGCTGTGTCCTTTCCTGCAACCATGTAGTTATTTTGTTGTTGGTTCCAGCCTGGAGAGCTGGTGGAATGCATTCTTGCAAAGCCTAATCTTAAAACCATTGAGATTTATACAAAGTATTGGATCAGCCCTGCATCCTAATTCCAGAACTGGGCAGATGGCAGAAAGTGAAGTGTATTCTAAGAGAACATATTGGAATGTCATAAGAAGCAATAATGAGTAAAATTTGTTTTCATAGTGAAACATTTAATATGCATGACATACACCACACAATTACTCACATTCTTAAAATGAAATGGATAAATGTTTCCAGCAGGCATCATCTTCTAACAATTCTTTCAAGTTGATGCCAAAGGAAAAAAAAAAAAAAAAGCAAAAAAAAAGCTAGTAAAATTTCTGTACAGAACATACCAATATGATTTCCAAAGCTATCAGACATGTTTTCATGAAAATTAAAGTCAGGTTAACAGACAGGCATACAAAATATATTTTTTATAAGGGTGGGGATAAGTATGTGAACCACGTAAGACCACTGTTTCACATAAGAGATTCTGTTTCCATTAGAGAAGGGCTGTGGACGAGTGCTTCCAAACCATATTTGTCTGTATTTACAATTCCAGTTTAGCTTAGGCTAGTTTCAGATTTGATCAAATGTCCCATAATACATCACCCCAAATGGCTGAATGCTTGCAGAGGAGTGCAAATGCCTGAATGGTGTATCCTGTTACTGTAGCTGACAACACTAAAACCTGTCCACGTTTAGACAAGGTGCTTACCCCAAGGTTTACAGTACCAAAAGGAGAAAAGCTGACTATTTGGTTTCTGGTCATATTTATATGACTTGTCCCATTCCTCTCACATACATAGCAGTTGAAAAAATTTCACACAGTCTCTAGTTCATAAGCCTCCCCATCTTTCCAGGTTCCTCTCTGTCTCTTCAGCCACTCCCTCTGCACCTTTTTCCAAATAGTTTTAGGAAATCTGCTCAAATCTTTCTGCTTTAAGAGGCTTGTGCTAACTTCGTACTGAAATAATCTGTTGTTCTAATGACAAGAGGTAATGGCCTCAAGCTGTGCCAGGGGAGGTTTAGATTAGACATTAGGAAGAAATTCTTTACTGAAAGAGTGGTTAGATGCCAGAACAGGCTGCTCAGGGAGGTGGTGGCGTCACCATCCTTGGAGGTGTTCAAAAAATGAGTAGATGTAGCAGGACATGGTCTAGGGATCAGGGAGATGTTGGACAAAGGTTGGACTTGATGACCCTAGAGGTCCTTCCCAACCTAAATGATTCTATGATTCTTACCCCACTCCTGCTGCTGTCTGCTTCTCTGTAATCACGCACAAAACTTTATCATTTCATGTTTGTCTATGAAATGCCTGGCATGTGGCAGATGCTAACACAAATTGATAATAAAGTTCAGTTTTCAGGCAGGGATCGTATCTAGGTTTTACAAGTGAAAACAAGTCTTTAGTTATCGCCCAATATAAACTGCATCTATTTCTGAACAGCAGCAGTGATTTCAGATGGCACCTTGGCACTATCTCAAATGCCTGGACTGGGAACCTTCAAAATGGGGGCAAGTGATTGCCAAAGTAGAAAGTGTAGCCAAGATTAAACAGACCGTCTAACGAGCCAGCTGCCTTGGATACACACACAACTATGCAAAACTAGGCAGTGATGTACAATCTCATGACCTGGGCAGGTCTTGGGGAGCTGGAGACTGTAGGGCTTGCTGCAGATTTGAATCTTAAGGTCATGTATTCAAAGTGTTCACAGGTTCTTTGTTCTGCTCACTTTTCAGCTTGAAGGTAATGTTTTTGCTTACTTCAGCAGTTATTTTTTGTCTCCCAATTGCTATATTGCTATGAGGGTGATGAAGCACTAGAACAGGCTGCCAAGAGAGGTTGTGGAGTCTCCTTCTCTGGAGACTTTCAAAACCCACCTAGACATGTTCTTGTGCAGCTTGCTCCAGGTGAACCTGCTTTGGCAGGGTGTTTGGACTAGATGATGTCCAGAGGTCTCTTCTAATCCCTACCACTCTATGATTCTTTTTCCAAGGTTACTTTCCATTCCTTTTCTCTCTCTTCCATTTACATAGTTTTAATTTGCTCAGTCTTCTCATCATTTGATATATCAATTGTGGCTTCTATCTATTGATCACAGCAGTAACTGGTTGCTTGTCTACACTTTCAGTTGAACACAAGTCAATACTGTGTAATTAAACCATTTTTGCTCCATCCACTGGCCTTCTTCACATGGAGGAGGTGGACATTGAAATGGCTGGAGTTTCAATTGCTTTGTCCTACATCTCTTCCTTTGAGGTACCACCTCTCAAGCATAGCAGCAGGTTTATAGCTTGCCATGGAAGCCAGGTGTAACTGATCTGGACAGATGTAGTGAGATGTCTGATTCTCCTACACAAAAATGAATTCTGAAGCCATCTGCATGTGCCACACAGGGGGCCTTGTATCATACCTCAAATCCTATTTAGGAGTAATTAGTAGGTTAATATGTTGCTGAGGTCAGTAATTAGAAGAAGACATTGTCCGTGATATTAAATCCTGGTAAAAGAGCATTATCTCATACTATAAACAGTCGGGCCAGACAATCCACCAGCCTTATTACTACAAATCTCAATGTGACTGATGACATTCGAAAAATGTTGGAGGAATGAAGTGTTTACAATTTTTTCTTTAGCTTTTCTCATTGTAGAAATGCCAGATAACATTTCTGCAAAGTTTTCTGTTGCTAAGATAACTCATTATACACTAAATTGCCACAAAAGTAACTGTCTGTGAAATGCTGACCCAATCTGGCTTTACTGCATGTCAACCAGTCATGCTACCTATGAAGGGTTAGAGCCATAACATCTTCCTGACCTACACTGTTCATGGCAGCAAATGATCCGTGCTGCTGCAGTTCATCCTTAATTGCTCACAGAAAGAGCAACAAAATGTCTAGAATCAAATAGTAATTGACAGTTTCTGCTGAAAACCAGATCACTACTTCATCATTAAAGGATTAAAAGATATGCCAAAAAAAAGCTAAGAATCTTGTTCCTAAGCACTTTTGGTCAACATGTTTCAGGCCTCTGTGACTTTTTCTGGATCCTTAACTCTTCTTCCCTGCATGTTTTCTCTCCTATGCAGTCCAAAATTCTTCAGATAGGGACTGTCTTTTATTTCATGTAAGGAATGTGCCTACTGTGCCCTGAGCCCACCATCTAGCTTGAGGCCTCTCAACATAAAGAAGTAAAAATATTATTACTAAGAATAATAGAATAACAAGTTGTCCTTAGAAACCTCATTAATGCCATATGCCCCACTGTGTGTCCTGTTTTTGTCCCCTCCTTTTGACCGATGACTGGGTATATGAAAGAAGATGCTTGATTCAGGGTTACCCTGCAGAGACTGATTTGCTATTCTAACCAAGTTCTGGGAATAAGAGTACATTTTTCGACTTGGAGAAACAAGATACAATAATAAAGAATATTAATCAAATATTGTATTGTGTTCTCATCTTCGGTGAGCTTGAAACTATTTTCCACACTAAAAAAAAATAAATAATTAATAAAGAGAGCTTTTCTGGTAAAGGAACAAAAGCTAAAAAACATCCTATAAAGTTACAAAGTAAAATGCAGCATGTTTTTATAATGACCCATGAAATGTTTATAAATATTGTTTATTTTCAGTACCATGGACCACTGAACATGCAATAGATGGCAATGCAGTATCTGATTCATTTTTCTTGCAAAACTTGGTTGCATATTCATCCAAGCACACCACATGCCAATTCTTCTCTGTTTGTCATAGTAACCACAGCCAAATGCCATCTCAGCTGAAGCAAAATGTCCTACAAAGACTGGAATGTATCACTCGACTCAAAAAAATAAGGGATTATAATGCCAGTGTGTTCACTGTTTTTGAAAGGAAAAGCATCATGTTTTAAAGCATTCAATACATGCAGGAAGCATACTTCAGGATGCCTCTCCTGGTGGATTTTTGTTTCCCTTACTGCACTGCAGACAGCCCCATGTTGTTATTTCCCCTTTTTTCATATCCTAAGTGTAGTTTCCCTGCTCTAGATACATTCCAGCACAATGGGAAAAATATTTTGTCCTATGCTATGTATAGTAATTTCCTCTGAAATGCCCTCTCTTGCTGGAGAAAATGAGCCTGTGCCTGCCAGCCAGCACGAAGACCCATTTTGCAGCAGTCTTGCAAAGCTGGCAGAGTGCTGCTTGGTGTGCTCAGTCCAGAGACCATTCATCTAGGAGAAAAACTGGTGTTGCCAGCAGGAAGGTAGTCTCCAGAACACCACCAGTAAGCACAGAGGAGCCCTCATCTCCCATTGCAGCCAGAGGGAAATCAGCAGATTATAACGCTATAATATCCTGGTTACACAGTGCAGTCTTTTCTCCTTGGGCAGGCCCGGTTCAAGTACGTGTGACAGTATATAAATACGTACATAAATTAGAAATTCTTCCAGGAATTACTCTGATTTCCAGTGAGGCTGAGCCACAACACAAATAATCAGGCCCTTTGGCTCTTAATTTTAAGGACATTTAAAAGCCTAACTCTGGCTCTAATGTGCTTGATCTTTCAACACTAAGGACCTCCTGCAGATTGTTGAGCAACCTCAGATGGATCCAAATAGGTTTGTTTGTTTATTATTTGACCTCCAAACAACAAGAGCAGAGCCATTCTCCAAGGTTTTAGAGCACACTATAGGGAACATTTAAAGCTACTTTAAGATTTTAACTGCTACACAAAATTCAGAGCAACAGATTATCATCTCCTAAATACCATTTTGTGGGGGTCTTAATAGTTCATTGAATTCTGTGGAGTTCACAAATTCTCTCCTTTTATTTGTTCTTTACTGTGTGATGGAGGTACACATAGTTAAGGGATTCAGCAGCACACTTTACTTTGGCCTGCTCTGCACCTGGTTTGTCCTGACTGCCTCAGCCTTGACTAAACCCTTGGATGGTGGAAAACACAAAGCAGTAGACAAATTGAAGTGGAAATAGTACTAGAAAATAAAAGGTAATTATAAACCTAGATGGACTCTGTAGAGAGTGATATTCATCAAAATACTTAAGGAGCTGCAGCCCTTTCATCAACCACAAATATGAGTATTAAGTGCTCTGCCATGTAATTGCTGCTAACCTGTCTTTCAGGGAACATGGTGGCTTTCTCTGGGTGTATCCTCAAAGCTGACCTGAGTGACAAGGCAGCCTGACCTCCCTCACACAAGTTCAAGTTGGACTGTGAGCTGGCGAAGCTGTACTGGTTGCCCTCCAGTGCCAGTGAACACAGGATGGAGCTCTGGGGCTTGAAAAACTAACCAAGGGCACAGGCATCTTTCTCTGGTGATGATTAGTCATACTGGAACAAACAGTTGCACTGCAGCAGGACTGAGTAAAGGCTTCACCAGAGGCTGGTTTTCACAGTGAGTTTAACTGCTTTAGGTGGCAGGTTAGAGGACAGAGATATAACCTTCACGGTGTGCTGAGCACTACATTAATCCAAAATTGCAGGCAGCTGTAATTATATCCAAATAAACAGGAGTTGTGCTAGTGCAATGTCCCAGTTACAGCAATATTCACACTTTCTTACCTAGTTTGGACTGAGAGAGATCTCAGTACAATAGGATCATCTGTGAGGCTTCTGCCTTCAGTTGCAGCTAAGAAACAGCCTCCCTCTCCACACTCTGTGCAGTAGTCAGAATTTAAGACTGAACTCTACATCTGTTTGGCCCCTTTAACATCAATAATAAACACATTACATATGCTATTTGTCGCTATCTTGCTATTTGGCAGAAACTCTTGGGAAAAAAAGTAGAACATAAACACTCCAACAATACAGAACAATATACTATTTGGCAGCTCCTTCTTAACCAAAATTATCTAGGTCTTCAGGCAGTGGGCCCTCCCTGGCCAGTGGATATCTCATAGAGTTGGAGCATGCAGCTGGAAGAGCCCCAGCCTGCACGCTGCATTAGAAGACAGAGTAAATCAGTCATCAGTTGGAAATAACAACAATGGAGAAGAGGCTGGAGACACAGGTGCAGAGAGAGGGATGACAGGCGCTTCCACTGCAGCCATAAATCTGGGGGAGAAGCAGATGCCCCACCCCAAAACTGTCTTTCCCTAATGCAACCCAAGCCAGATAGTGTCTTCCATTTAAGCTGCCTACAGGCAGGCTACATGGTGGGAACTGCCTGGCGCATTGAAAGAGAGGTCAAGGAGAAGATTTGTTAGGCTTCAGATTTCCAGGTAAGCTTCTTGTGCTTCTAAATTCTCCTCCCTCGCACACTGCTGCCACCACAGAAACAGCTGTGTTGGAGCAGATATGTGATAGATACTACAACTTAAAAGAGAATTTAAAAAGTCATTGAGGATATCATAATAGTATAAGAAAATCTCTGTCATGTGTCAGTGCACCTGCAAGGGTGTCTGCAAACTTACAATGGTTGTTGGCAATGTTTGCACTATCTGTCTGCAGGGGGCAGGCTGGTGGGCTACCATTAGCCAGGATCCTGTGCACACATTGCTAAGCTGATCTAACTGATCTGTCCCTTTCCAGGCAAGTGTGTCAGGGGACAGTGCAGGGCTGAGTAGTGGATGTTGCACTGAAGCATGTCTTAGTCTTTTGGTTTCTTGGTCACTGAGATTGAAGATCTTGCTGGAGCATGTGTGTTTTGACCACAAACTTGGGGTCTCACATTGACTGAAGCACACTCCTACATGTCAGAGTTCAAAAGTGCATCTGTGCTCCCTGGGCCACACATAACCTGAGAGCCTGGTTTCCCAAGAAGGAGAACCAGGAAAGATCCTGAGGCCTGGGCTCAGGAATAAAAGGAAGAAGCCTGGAAATTAAACTTGTCTGGGTTTTTTGCATGGGAATGGACACAATTGCAATGCATTAGCTCTACTCTCATCTACAAAGCAATACTACAACTAAGAAGAGCCAAGCAAACGCTCTCAGCAATAGTGATGTGATTCTGAAGTAAGTTTAGTAACTACATGCTTCTGAGAACTCAAATTTTTTAGTATTACAATTATAATAACTGCGGTCTAATGATGACTCTCCTCTCTTAATTGTTATCATGTATATGGGAACAATGTACATTTTGCTGCAGATTCATATATTTAAGTAGTTCATATGCTGAGCCTAAAAATCACAGCAAGCACAGTGTCAAAAGATCAAAGAGCTATAGTTTGTCAGAAATATATTTTAAATAGGTAGAATAAAACTATGTTCTGAAGGCAGTTTGGTAAAGTATGAAAGGTGTTTAAAAGGAAAAACAGCTTTCATGACTTCTGTCCTCCATTAGTGAGGCATTACTCTGACACGTTTTCTAGAATTCTTATTCTCTAAGAAATGAGACATATGCTACAAAGTTAATTATCTCCACATCACAGGCACCACACAGACATTATTTCAGAAAGTATAAATTTTTATCATATAAATGTGAACCAAAGAAAGGTATTTGCACAAATTTAACTCCTGATTAGCTCTCAGATTCCAAAATAAAAACCCATCTTGAGTCCTATCAACTGGAAATAAACCTAACATAGTCGGGACACAGTTAAAGTTCAGTGCAACCTTGGCTAAAGAAAACTGAAAGCCACTTGAGCAGAATTTCAGACAACCTTGTACCATTGCAGGCACTTTTCCAAAGAACCTGGTTTTCTGTGCCCGAAGCAGCACTAAAGTCCAGAGAAAATAAAGTAAAAACCCATGTGAGACATCATCGGTCACTGACTTCTGAACATTCATGTAGCCCATAGAGATTATGTTAAAAAATGTTGCAACTGAGAAAACAAGTTCTTGTTTCAAACCATTTGACCAGAATAGCTGATCAGACACTGGCTTTGGCCTTTCCCCCTGGAACTGCTGCAGATTTTTGGTTTCTTTGTTTATGTAGAACAATAGGCTGAAATAGGACCTATTTTCAAAGTAAGTAACATAGCACTTGTTGCCAGAAGATGAACAAACAGCTCTGATCCCTAAGGAGTTGTCGCAGCAAGGCAGCATTTGAATCACGTAGGTGGTGAGAAATCAAGTATGAGTGATGCCATTTAAGTCAGAATTCAATGCAGCAGTCCTGTATGCTGAGTCTGCTGATATATTTGAAGGAATAATATCATGAGCATCAGCAAGAAATCAAGGAACTGGAGACTCATTTTTAGTAATGGGAAAAGCAGCTCTCATCCCATCAATTTTTACTTTGGAAAAAAATAAGAAAAATAATTGCTTTTCTTTGCAGAACCCGAAGTAGAGACATAAATCCTTTTACCAGGATACAAACTCTAGACATTAATGAATAGAATCATAGAATATTTTAGGCTGGAAGGGACCTCTAGAGGTCTTCTTGTCCAACCTCCCTACACAAGCAGGGACATCTCTACCTAGGTCAGGCCAACTCTCTCAGACTGTCTTCAGACAAGAGATGCTCCATTCCCCTGATCATTTTGGTGACTCTCCTCTGGACACGCTCCAATATGTCCACATCCTTCTCGTGCTAGGGGTTCCAGAACTGGACGCCCCAGTACTCCACGGGAGGTCTCGCCAGGGCAGAGTAGAGGGGCAGAATCGTCTCTCTCCATCTGCTGGCCACGCTTCTTTGGAGGCAGCCCAGGATGCGATTGGCCTTCTGAGCTGCGATTGCTCATTGGTGCCTCATAGCCAGCTTTTCATCCACCAGCACCCCCAAGTCCCTTTCCACAGGGCTGCTCTCTAGTAGATCCTCTCCCAGCCTAGACTGATAGTGCTGGTTACCCTGGCCCAGGTGCAGGGACCCTGCACTTGGCTTTGTTGAACCTCATAAGGTTCATCTGGGCCCACCTCTCCAGCCTAGCCACGTCCCTCTGGATGGCATCCCGTCCCTCTGGCATATCAGCTGCACCCCCCAGCTTGGTATCATCCGCAAACTTGCTGAGGGTGCGCTCAATGCCGCTGTCAATGTCATTAATGAAGATATTGAGCAACACTGGTCCCAGCACAGACCCCTGAGGGACACCACTCATCACCTTCCTCCATCTGGACATTGAGCCGTTGGCCATCACTCTCTGGATGCGACCATCCAGCCACTTCTTTATCCACTCAACAGTGCACCCATCGAACTCGTAGTTCTCCAACTTAGAGATGAGGATGTTGTAGGGGACCGTGTCAAAGGCCTTGCAGGAGTCCACCTAGATGACATCCATAGGTCTACCCTCGTCGACTGATGCAGTCACTTCATTGTAGAAGGCCACTAGGTTGGTCAGGCAGGACTTGCCCCTAGTAAAGCCATGCTGACTACCTAGGATCACCTCCCTGTCCTCCATGTGCCTTAGCGTATCCTTCAGGAGGATCTCTTCCATGATCTTCCCAGGCACAGAGGTGAGGCTGACAGGGCGGGAGTTCCCAGGGTCTTCTTTTTTACCCTTTTGAAAGATGGGCACGATGTTACCCTTTTTCCAGTCGCTAGGGACTTCACCTGACTGCCAGGGCTTCTCAAATATTATGCAGAGGGGCTCAGTAACTGCATCAGCCAATTCCTTCAGTACTCTGGCATGCACCTCATCAGGTCCCAGAGACTTATTTATGTTCAGGTTCCTCAGGTGGTTGTGAACCTTGTCCTTGCTTACAGTAGGAGGGACTTTGTCCGCCTGGTCCTTGTCCTGTGGGCCACCAACTTGAGGGCTGTGAGGAGAGAGGTTGCCAGGGAAAACTGAGGCAAAAAAGTGATTGAGTCCCTCGGCCTTCTCCTCGTCTCTTGTGACTAATTCGCCGTTGTTTGTCACCAGGGGGTTTACACCTTCTTTGACCTTCCTCTTCTGATTTAGATACTTATAGAATCCCTTCTTGGTTTTCTTTGTATCCCTCACCAAGGTCAGCTCTAGCTGCGCCTTGGCCTTCCTGACTTTGTCCCTACCATCAGGTACAAAACTATTCCCGATTCCTGTTTGCAATGAAACCAGATTTAAGGAGCACACATCTAGCAGGTGAAAAAGCAGAACTAATCATATGTGAGTTACTCTACCGAATATAATAGCAAGTGAAGGTCATAATTTCTAAAGCAAAGAGCAAATTGGATGCTGATTTCCCTGCAAGCACCAGAGGGATTTGAGAAAAAAATAATTCCTTAAGGTCTTGTGATAAGGGAGTTGAAGATCAACATTTTATCCTCTGTGAAAAATCTCAGCGACCTAAGACTATCCTTTTAAAACAGGGCAGATGGTGCTATGTGGCTAGTATTACACCAAAGTAATCTGCCTGAAAGAACAGTTGTTTTCTTTCTCATCCCTACTTGAGTCCTTGAGCACATTCCCACACATATAAGGTGTGCTGGAGGTCAGTTACTAACTGTGCGGAAGAGGGAGTAAAAGAAAGCACACTATTATTTCTCTGCCTTTTTGCATTTCACAGGCATAAATACATGAGAAACAATTGTAAGATGTCCAGATGCACATTTTTGCTGGCACAACAGAACTTCAGTCAGATATAAACGCTTTCCAGGTTACAATATTCCTTCTAAAGGCTTTTATTCCTTTAGCAATGCAAAATACACTATGACAAAGTCTGATTTTACTCCTTCTCCATATTCCTTAAATTGATTGAACTTCAGGATATGGTTTCATGATCTGATAAAGCCAAACTATGCCTACACCATTACCAAAAGGGGTGATCTTACTTTCCACACTATGTCCAGTTCCACATTCCTGCTCTTTCCTCCCCTGAATTCACCCTCCACATCTATATAGACAGGGAGATACACACTGAAATAATCTGAATACTACCTACCCAACCCCTAAAATGAAAAGAAAATATTAATTTTCAGCTGTATAGATTTTGATCAGCTGAAGTTGATCTTAACCCATCATGCTTGTCTCATCTGTGCACATGATTTCTGGGTCACTCATGCAGCCTGGGAGCCTACTAGTGATCCTGCAGCTGCAGGCACAGTGTTTTGGGACCAAGCTTCCTGAATAGGTAGAGACATGGTCACAGAAAACAGAAGAGGTGAAGAAGATGAGTAAAAAAATGTATTACTCCAGGTACAGTGAACTAAGAAAAGGAAAGAATGAGAGATCAAGATATGAATTAAAGACAGTGAGAACAGGTGAGGGCAGAACCCCGATGATAAGGGGAAATCCTTTGGCAGAAGGAAGGAGACAGAGAGTTATGCATCACATGCACAGAAATGCAGTTTGCTGAATACACGAAAAACAGAAGTGAAGAAGCCAGTGAAGCTCCTTAGAACAGAGATGAGGAAGAGACAGAAAAGGCTATTAGGAGCAAATATATTTTACTAGTCAAAAAAAGAAATAAGAATATGAGCAATGAAAATTGAGCAATGCAGTTTATACCTACTAAATTTATTTACAGATAGAGAATTATAATTTCCCTGTTCTCCCTCAAAAGTATACACTAACATACACTGAACATAGCTTAGTGGTTAAATTTTCAGTTGTGTCATAAAGGGGAGATGACACTACTCCTGGATGTCCTGCCAGTAAAGATTATGACCTGACCAAGTCAGTAAGATTGAAGTAAACAGGATTTTTACCATTTAATCCTCTCAATGTTTGACTCTTCGTATTTGAAGACTGATGGTCAACACTAACTAAGACATGCAGAAATATAAATAAAATTATGCTGGAAGAAGAGATTTTACCTTCAATCTGACTGATTCAAGGAAGAAGAGAAAAGAATTTTAATTATTAACAGATAATGAAGATACTAATGTTTAGACTAAATTACTTCTCTTTTCTCCTTAACTTCAAGTCCACCATTTGGGAAAAGTAACTTCATAACTAAAAAAAGCAGTTCTCTTACCCAGAAAACTTAAGAGCAAAAACTGTTGGCAAATTGTACCTCATGTGTGGAAAACAGGCAGCAGAACGGTTGTTAGAAGGACTGAAAAGATAAAAAAGAGATCACAACTATCTCTCGGAAGAAAGATTTTTTTATATATATAAGTTTATTTCCTCTATTGGCGGCCTTTTCTGTACTCTGTCATGCTTATGCTATGTGATATTGTGATCAAAGGTCACATGTTGTATGTTCAAAACCATATAAATCTGGTAGAATTGCCTTAGTGCAATTGTCACACTAAGTCTGCATTTCCTGAAGAAAGAAAAAAAAAAGATCATTTTTAAAGATGTCACAAGGCCTCCTTATCTCTTTTATTAAAGCAATTACTTATTCCTGAACCAGAAATAACGCAAAATATATTTTCTTCTAACCACATCATAATTATTCTTTGCCTTCCTTTCAGCTTGGACAGGCTGGTAGTTAGTTTTAGTTTCTGGCATGAGGAAGTTCCCAGCCTGGATCATCTTGTTGGTCTCCAGTTCAATGTCTTGTCTCAAATACCAGCTGCTTCAAATATCTCTCTGGTGGATGTAATACAGGACACCTTACTCCAAGGAAAGCTGCCTCCTACCTACTATCCTTTATGCACTGGCCTGTGCCCTGAAGAATTATAACTTTTCTGTCATGTTTGGATCAAAGCACCACCAACTGCCTGCACATCCTTGAGACAGATCTCCTATTCTGAGCACACGTAGCCTTTGCTCCATTAGGGGAAGCTGCCCTTTCTTTTCTTTTTCTTCTTACAACCCCTTCATCATTGCCTTACAGAAATGCTTGCTGACAATTAGCACTGACTGTAAGCCACTAAGCCAGAGGGCATCCTTGTCCCACAGATTTTAAGGCCAACGAAGGTCATACTTACAAAGCCTGGGAGAGAGTTGTGACCCTCCCAGTATCACCAGGTGCGTTTGTGGTGAGCAGCAGGTGCACACCGGTTATGCTCTGACATCTGACCCCCCCAGGATCCCCACATGACCTCTCCTTCTCCCAAAAGCAGAGGATTTGGGGCACTGCTGTACAGCAGCTTTGCCTCGCCTGCATGTCATGACTGGGAAATATTGCTGTGTTCCCCAGAATATTTCTTGCTTCAACAGTTTCTTGCTTCAACACAAGAAATATGGGGACTTTTATAATACATGTGAAAATACAGAAAAGATTATGTTGACCTAAGAGGTCATGGCAATTTCCCATCCATTATACCCCAAGGGGAATTATTCTTTTCCTTTCCTTCATCAGAAAATATTTCTTTCTTCTGTGTTTTCCTGGCTATGTCAGTAAATTGTACTAATGGCAACGTAAACGTAGTCTGTAGGATTACTGGCTGAGTCATAAAAATCATAATGGGTTAGAGACAGAACTTTATACTGAAATCCCTGCTTTTTACTGTGGCACTCAAGGACCCACATTAATTAATTAGGTATCTTGTGTAACTCAAGAGAGGAAGTGATTGTTCTATGCTCAATATTAAAAATGGACACAAAAGATCCACATAGATCAGGTTATTATACAGCTAATAAATTTACTGAGAAAACATCTAAGAAAAATCACACAAATTAGCAGTGAACAAATTCCACCGGGTCTATCTGTGGATCAGGACTGCACAGGAAGCAGAATGAAAAAGAGTCAGAGACACACTCTAACAAATGAAAAGAGATTTAACCTGAAATTGTCTTTAAACAAAGCCACAGGAAGGTAAAATATACCTCTAAACATTATTCTTGTTTGTATGCTTGCTTCTTTGGTATTTGTTTAAGAATGACCTAAAACATTGCTCTGTAGCTACAGCAGGTTTATACGCAATCAGTCATATGTTGCTTAAGTTGCAGATCTTCCAAAAATAAGGAAAATATTATTAGAAGCAAAAAGAAAATATTTTAGAATTATATTTCAATAAGCTAAGAAAAGATACCCAGGGCCAAATTAATCTCTGTTGCCATCATACTGACCACAACAGAATCACATTTGGAAAGTTTTGCATCAGCTTTGCCAGCCATATATCTACGTCTTAAAAAACTAGAAACTAATGCGATGAGCCACATTTCTGGTGCAACCTACTGGCCCACAAGTTCATTTGCTTTCACAGCCACTCAGAAGAAAACTTCAGTTCTGTCACTGCATAGTTCTGACCTGCCAGTTGTCAGAAGAAGGGCAACGAAGCTGGTGAAGGGTTTAGAGAACAAATCTTATGAGACTGAGGGAACTGAGGTTGTTTAGCTTGGAGAGGAGGCTCAGGGGAGACCTTATCACTCTCTACAACTACCTGAAAGAGGTTTTAGTGAGGTAGGGTTCGGTGTCTTCTTCCAAGTAACAAGTGATAGGACAAGAGGAAATGGCCTCAAGTTGTGCCAGGGGAGGTTTAGGCCCTTCACTGAAAGTGGTGTCAAGCCCTGGAACAAGCTGCCCAGGGAAGTGTTGGAGTCATCATCCCTGAAAGTATTTAAAAGATGTGTAAATGTGGCCCTTAGGGACATGGTTTAGTGGCAGTCTTGGCAATGTTAGGTTTATGGTTGGACTCAATCTTAAGGTTCTTTTCCAGCCTAAGTGGTTCTATGATCACGTGAGGACTCTCTGCTTTATTAATGAGTGAAAATATGAGACAGAATCTGTAACAGCCCTGATTCTGTTATAAAATTGCTCTCTTGAGTCAACTCAATGGTCCTTTTAGTCCAGCATTACATATCTAGCAGTGGGTAAAGGATGCACTGTTTAAGTCAAGACTCATAAGTGTAATACTTTCTGCTGTCCATTCCCCCATCCTTCCCTAGGATACAGAACCAAGGGTGTTAGTAAGTACATTCCTCCTTGGTTTTTTAGATTCCCCTTATGCACATGCCTTTGTCACATCCTTCACTTCCTGTGGCAGTAAGCTCTCAAAGTGCTTTCCTTTTCCTGTCTTAAAACACTCTCTATTTTTCACCCAGTGTGACTACTTCTCATGTTGTGGGAGAGCAATCCTCCATTTCATTTATCCACTGGCTTCCAGATTTCCTAAATTTAACCATAAACCTCCTCAGCCATCTTTCCATAGGCTGGAGAGTCAGAGTCTTTGCTGGGACCTCACACAGGTGAAGGAACACATGGATCTAACTAGATGTCCAAGAGCATCTGCCTTTGAATTAAACTTGTAAACTCCTTGGTTTGTGGCAAAATGAAATGGGTAGGAATTGCCATTCATTACAGTAAAGATATATTCAGGATGAAACAAAGAGAGCAGAGAGACAAAAGATTTGAAAGGTAAAACATGAAGATATCAAGTTTTTGAAATATTTTTTCTAACAGCATACAAAAAAAATTATCACTCCTAATTATGGACTTGCACTAAATGTACCACTATTGAAGGGATTTATATGCTCTTAGACACAGAAAAGACAGACTTCAGCTAAAACAGGAGGTTAGAGCATCTTCTATAGAAATTCTGGGAAAGCTGTGATCACAAAACAGCCAGTGGGAATGGCCATCCCCTGCATATGCTTGGGGATTAGACTGTCTACCTGGAGGTGAGTTATGCTGTCAAAGATGATAATACTCAATACTAGCCTTGCCCTGGGAGCAATCAAGTTGTAATAAAGATCTCTCAGTCATCACTTTGTCACATCAGGCCTTTGTAATTGGGCCTAACAAGGCATTCAGAACAGCCAGGCTCTGCTAGGTAATGCAATTACAGTAAAACTTAATGTATAAAGGTCCTCTAATTGAAACTACTGGCTTGAAATTGTCAGTGAGATTCAAATATATGGTATAGGGATTGCAAAGTAATGAAGTCCACAGCATTTCTAAAATAAGTCAAATGTCCTGACAGGATCTGTGTCAAGAAATAATCTAGTTTGGCTTAATGATGAACTGTAACATCACCCAGCTTTTCTACCATAAAATATTATTTTGTGAAGCAAATGAGAAACCAGCTAATATTTCTTCCCTTCCAGACTCCCTGCAAAGCTAAGTGTCTAAATCAATTGCACTCACATTTCAGAAGACATTGGCCTCTCAGGCTGAATGCTCATTTGCCAAATTTTAGTCTGAAAGATACCTCAGAGCAGAGGGAATGATACCAAAAGTAAATTCTTCTGGGGGTTATAACAGAAGCACTGACAGCCCAACAACATAAATGCAACTCTATCTTCCTCAATGCTCCCTAAGACCAACTCTTTCACACACAATTTCTGGTTTGAAATCAGGGACTGCTGAGATGTGCCATTTCCAACTATTTCTGGTGTTACTTGCACTTGGTGTATATTTCTCTTGAGGACTCGGGGCCCCATCCCTGCAGGCTGACGCATGTAAGCCTGTACAAACTCCCATTATCCTCAACGGGGCTTTGTGTGGGTGTAAGGGTTTGCCTGAACAGATCAGTTTGCAAAATCAAAGCCTAAGGGACAGCACTCAAGTGCATTTTCATCTGTCTCCTCTCCTCCATGCAGCTGGGCCTTAGTTATCTCTCCCCCTAAGACATCCCTCCTCTTCAACTCAGTCAATCAGTCAAGGCTCATACCCCATATTTCTCTGCACTGAAGACTAGACTTTAATGCTCCCCATCTTTTTACACAGAAGGCAATGCAATATGCCTCACTCACCAGGTTTTTCTTTTCCTGGTTACTAGCCACCTCTCTACCCCCATTAGAAGCTCATCCTGCTCCACAGCAGATCAGCCTCAGTTCATCATAACCTTCACTCATGAACAAAGCCAGGCCTGAATCATAGCTGACATTTTCATGAACTTGAACAGAGCCATGATATCCGATTCCCCAGGCTAGGATTTGACTCATCAGGGACATATGTTTATGGTCAAACCCTATTCTAAAATAAATTTCCTATGCATTTGGTTTTAAACTTACAAAAACTTGTTTGTACTAAGCTCTGTAAAATGTATTTCTAAAGACTATCTGTAGCATAACCAGTAGAACTGCCCTTTTAAGCGTGTTACAACAGTCTTTACTTTGGACATTTATTTCAAAGCCAAACTTGCAAAACTACTGACACCATGACACTGAGGATCCTTAACTCTTCATGTTTTCTGTGCCTGGTTTTCACTCTCTTTGTTGCTGTGATGGTAAGCATCAGGTTGGTTTGTTGTCCTGATTCAAAGAACTGTTGATGGAAACAAATATTTAGTAGAAATTTCTATTTCCTAAATTTGCTAAAATTTATATTTGCTTATGAAAATAAGGGGCTGGGGCTTGCCTGGCCCCAGCTTTGTTATATACTTCTTAATGAGTCAATGTTTCACAGAAAAGATGCGGTTGAAAGGGACTTCTGGAAATCATCTAGTTCAATACCTCTCCTCAAAAAGGGCAAATAGAGCAGGCTAGCCAGGGTCATGCTCAGCTCGGTTTTGAATATCTACAAGGACGAAATCTCCACAAACTCTCCAAAGAACCTATTCCAGTGTTGGATCATCCTTGGAATAAAAGCTTTTGTATGTTTAGATAAAATTTCCGGTATTTCAAGTTTGTGTCCGTTGCCTCTCGTTCTTTCTCTAAGAGGACTCTGACTCTGTCTTCATTACTCCACTTAATCAAGATTATACACATCAGTAATGCCACCACAAGTCTTCTTTGCTCCAGGCTCAGCAGACCCAGACCTCTCAGCTTCTCCTCGCAGGACAAATGTTCCAATCTCTCATCATCTTTGTGGCCCTTCATCGGACTCACACTGTTCAGTAAGTCCATCTCTCTAACACTGGGGGGCCCAGAACTGGACCCAGCACTCCAGCTGAACTTTAACAGTGCCAAGCATAGGGGAAGGGCCACTTCCCTTGACCATCTGTCATCACAAAGAAAGCCTCTTGTCATCAGGAGCAAAGCCACATAACTGATCCTCCCTCTGATCTCAGTTCCTCACCTCATTAAGACTCTGAAAACTCAGGTGACTAGTCCTGCTATACAGAATTATTTGCCAGTATATTTATTTACTGGACTGTGGCACTCATGAGGTATTTACCTGTTAATTCCAAACCTTGCTTCAATCCAAAGAAACTACCTTGGCATAATAAATTACGCAGGTGTGCACAGCAAATCAGATCTCAAGGCAGGGGAAGGCAGACACCTCTGCTTACTATAGCTTGCATTCCTGAACCTACAGCTTTTTGTTTTACAGATGTCACCTGATTTTCCTTCAGAGTGAGGCTTAACTTCATCATTTTTTGTGATGGTGTATGTTTCAGACTGGCGATTTTACAAAATACTCTTTTTTAACTTGATTTTGTTTAGAAAACTGGAAAGAAAGACTCAATATTATCTGAGACCTCAGACTGGATGTGAGGTCTCCTGTATCTCTTGGAATTCTATACAAGATGGAAAGCATGAAACACTCTACAATCACTGGGTCCCTCTGGAGTCTTCTCTTCTTGAGGCTGAACAATCCCAGTGCCCTCAACCTATCGTCATAGCAGAGATGCTCCAACACCTGGACCATCCTTGTGGCCCTCCTCGGGACCCACTCCAACAGATCTATGTTGCTTTTATGGCGGGGACACCAGAATCAGACACAGTTTTCCAGGTAGGGTCTCACAAGAGCAGAGTAAAGGCAAAGAATCACCTCTCTTGATCTGCTGGCCGCACCCCTCCCCATGCATCCTAGAATATGGTTGGCTTTCTGGGCTGCACGAGTGCACTGCTGGCTCATGTGGAGCTTCTCATCAATCAACATCCCCAAGTCCTTCTCCTCCAGGATACTTTCAACCCACTCTGTACCTGGTTTGTAGTTATGCCTGGGATTGGCCTGACCCAGATGCAGGACCTTGCACTTGATTTGTTTAAACTCATGCAGTTGGCATTGGCCCATTTCTCAAGCCTGTCAAGGTTCCTCTGGATGGCCTCCTTTCCCTCAAGTGAGTCCACTGCGCCACACAGCTTAGCGTCATCAGTAAACTTGCTGAGGGTGCACTCAATGCCGCTGTTCACGTCACTGATTTTTTCTACAAATCCAAGCAACAGAACAATCCTTTTGCTCTTTTTTGCTGTCTTCTATCCTACAAAACCCAAGAATCACTGGAACTTCACTGAATCAGTTTTCACTAGCAGAAGAGATGTACTTTGGAGCCCTACAAACAGTATCTCCTGGGTACAATTCACCCTGAGAGACAACCCACCTGGGGAACTTCTATCCATCTGCTCCCCTCAGGGCACTGGTCCACGTGCAACTACCACAAAATATGGAGTTGCTTAGTTACACCATACCTTGGTTCTACAGAATGTCTTCCTGCAGCCCAGAAAAAGATATAACCATTATAAATTGTGAGACTAGGAGATGTAATAAACTCAATGGCTGACACACTTTCAAATTGATGTGATTTAAAATTTCAGCATAGGGGTGGGGACTGTCAATACGTCCAATCTTTCCAGGATTTGAAAAACACTGAAGGGATTCTACCTGCAGATCCATAGAGGTAGGAATTAGATGTGTCTTGTTGTACATATTCAAATCTATTTCTCTCAATTTTTCCACCTAGCAAACTTATAAAACTGAAAAAGACATTGCAATTTACTACAGCTTAACATGATCGACAAATTCTGAATTTTTCCATCATTTAATTGGTCAAAGTAGAACAAATTATAATGCACACTTCGCCATTTTTCAGTGTTAATTTTTCTTTTTCTCCCTTCCCCTCCCAAAACAACAACATAAATTATATGGAAAAATCTGTATTTATTTTTTTGCAATTACTTCTTGGCTGAGATGAAGTCTCTAAGTGGAAGCAAATTCTAACGTCCAAGTTATAACCTCTGAAAAACAACTCATAATGAGAATGCTGACACAATTTTAAGTAGAGTGACATGAATGGCGCCATTATAATGTAGTCAAAACATGTGGGAAATAAAGTATTTTGCTCCAGAAGGATATGAAATTCCCAACTCAGAATAAAGTATACATCTGATATTTACTGGATTCTACCAAACATAACAATTTTGCAAAACATACAAGGGCTTCAGGGAGTATAAGATTCAATCACAATTCAAAACCTCTTCATCTTGGATACATTTGAGACAAAGGGATTCACAAGCCACAGGGGCTAACTTCTCTCTTTCCTTCAGAAACTCAAGTGGGATTTACCCTGAGTGAATAATGGAAATAAATAAAATAGGAGTTCAGCAAAAGATCTGGCTAGTATAAACATTCAAAGGCCCACATAAAATCCAAAATGTTATAAAGCACTTAAAATTATAAACTGTGTAGTAACTATGCAGCATGGGAACCATAACAATATAACAAAAAGGAAGAAAATGGGAGTTTATACGTCCTGTGCAAGTCAGCAGAGATAGTTTCACCACTGACATGAAGCAGAATCTGAGATAAGCTATTATCATGTTATTCTTTATTAGTTGTTAAGCACTGATGTTGTATCCAGTTCTTCGCCAGAGAGCCCTTGTCCTAATGGATTTACAGTTGCAGGCCCTCTGCCATTTGTTCCAGCCAACTCTTAAGTCCTCTCAAAATCCTAATGTCAAGATGGATAAAGAGATCTGCCAACACAAACCCAGTGACTGCATGAAAAAACACAATGAAGAAATGATAGAAGGCTAGAAATACAGAAAGAGTTAATTGCACTTTTACACATCACTTACTGTGGGAAATACAGATGAAGCAAGTGTATAAGAGCGATGTGAATGGGAAGAGATTGATTAGTAAAACAATGGGTTAGCCCTCTCTTGAGGACAAGAGAACTGGCAGAGTAGTGAATTGCAAAAAGCACTTGGAGTGCTCTATCCAACATCTCTGATAGGGCAGGAACAGGAAGGAATAGCCATAAATAGCAAAAAGTGGAAGAGGGGATGGAAATCGAGTCCTGTACAGAACAGGTAGATATTGTGCCTCCTGAACAAAGAGAGCAAATAGAAATTAGGAAAAACCTAATGACTTGCATTTGTTAAAAAGTTGTCTATGTCTTTCTTCCTTCGTGCTCTCAGCTGCACCATCTCATCCTTGGTGCTGACACAGGCACTCATCTGATGAGAAAGGGATTGTCTTCTCCCCAAAAGAAAACTACTTGCTTGTTCCTGCTGGGTTATTTTTCTGCCAAATTAACCACTTGAAGAGCAATTGAGAGTGGAATAGGACTGCATCTTTTCTGCATCAGTGAGCCACTAAATTGGTTTAGCCAATTTCCCTCCCAATGTGCAGCCCTAATTTGCACACAAAAGCTCCTCAAGCTTTGCTCAGGAGCCCCATGATGTAAAAGCATTTTCGCTGGCAGGGAGCTGCCTTCCTCACCTCTTTGATGGATCAATCCACACTTGAATGCAAGAGCAATTGAATTTCAAAAGTGTTATTATTGAATCCCACTTGGTTCTTATCCATTTTAGCAGGTATCAACATCTTTTTTGTGAGGACTAAAATGTGGGAAATTAGGAAATCCACCCTGGTATGCTGCTAGCAACATGGGTTTCACTGAACATTTCACAAACAGAAGCCTGTAGCCTCTTGGTACCAGTTACGAAGTCTCATGTTGTCAGAAATCAACTTCACATCAGCACCTTTTAAGCAGAAAAGGCCAACTGGTATCTCCACTGTTAATATTTAAAATAATGCTGACATCTAGTGGCTGCCTACACTCATACACGCTGCCTGTGCACGTCTACAGCTACTCCTCTGTCTGTGCAATATTTCTTAACCTTGGGAGGCAAGAGGCTCCAGATGGAAGTGTCATGTCTCTTCCAGTTGTGCATTACTCAAAGAAAATGCATCCTAGTTCTGCAGAGATCACAAATTCAAATAAAAAGGATGGGGAGGTGGGAAAAAGGAGAGGAAGAAAATATTATTCCCCTCTGGTAGATGTAATTTACCATAGGATAAAATAAATCAGAGGCCAGATGATTAAAAGCTGATGAGGTCAAGACTGCAGCCAACTGGAGCTGAAGAAAACAAAAGAAGAGTCCAGACTTTCTCAGAAATATCAGGTGCTTGAAAATTGTTAGATTTGATGAGCTGGAGAGGAGAGCACTGAATACTAACCCTACCCAAATTACTTCTCACTGTCAGCTACCAGCTCCTCTTGCAGCTGCTACTGGCCTGTGCAGGGAGGAGACTTTCTGGGTTGAAGTGTCTTAAGTGACTCATATGCAAGGAGAATACACCCAGAAGAAACCAGATATTAAGAGACCACAAAAATAGTCAAAGAGATGTCTGAAACCTTGCCAGTACAAAGAATGACATCTTGTCCTGTCTCACCTGGACAGGGAGCTTTTTGTTGAGAGATCTGTAAGGTACAAATCAAATAAAGCTATAAAAGGATGCAGAACTTTCTTATAAAGATGTTCAAAGACATTCATGTGCAGTTCTGTTCACTGTAAGTGACAGAAAACTGGAAAAAAATCTGAATAGATCTATGTCCAACAAACGAACATTACAGCCCATACATCCCTCCCATATTGCATGTGCCCCCCTTTCTTACGCAGTACATTTAAATTTTCCAGTAGAACTTAAACATCAGGTCCTTGAAGATGAGAGTGGGAAGCTTTGTATATATTCACATGCTGACTAAAGTGAGATGGATCCCTGTCTTCAGATTATGCAAAGCTGGTCTGAAATTTTCTTGAAATGATGGTTATTAGAAGAGCATTTGGTGATAGAAGAGCATAGGCTGATTCTGCATCTCATGTGGTGCAGGAGTAAAACAGATAATTTAGAGATGAGCAAGTCAGCCTTCCTTACTCTGGAAATTGAGTTGTGCTATTTTCTAGTGACAGGAGTTAAATGTTTGTCTTGAAACAAGTTATTGGACTAGAGATACACTTCACACAGCTGTTCTTGCATTATTTATTTCCTCACCAAGAGTCATCCAAAGAGACTGCTGCTGTACTTTACAACAGTACCTTACGTCATTCCAGAGCAGACTTTGCTGGAGGAAGGCTATTCTCCTTTTCACAGGTATCAAGGAGTCCTGGAGACAACAGGTAACAAAGCAGACAGCAAGATCTCATAGGTGCCATTGCTGCTGCTACCAGGAGGTATGTCCACTGGCACTGAGGAACTGACAGGGGTGAAAGACAGTTTAGGGACAATTACAAAACATAGGATCATAGAAAGATTGCTGATTATTTGGGAAAACCTGTATGTAGTAGAGAGATGAATTCCCAGTTCATGCCACAAAAAAATATCATATTTTAGTACCAGAAGAACAGATACGAGTGGAACCCGCCCGTCAACGGACAAGCCACAAAATCCACATGCAGTAATCCATCTCTTCACAAATTTTGTGAATTTTTATATATTTTACTCCTGTAAAATTCAGTGTTGTCTGAAACAGCAAAGCCCTGAGGCAAGAGAGGCACTATGTGGTCCACGTGATCTGTGCCATTTTTCATTGCATTGCTCTGGCAACTTTCCTACAGGCTGAAGCAGAATTCTTAGCAA
Source organism: Brachypteracias leptosomus (assembly GCA_013401335.1). Taxonomy (NCBI): domain Eukaryota; kingdom Metazoa; phylum Chordata; class Aves; order Coraciiformes; family Brachypteraciidae; genus Brachypteracias; species Brachypteracias leptosomus. The sequence goes on from VYZX01019439.1 coordinate 138,362, forward strand.
CAGTAAGCACCTGTTATTCTAAACGTCTTGAACAATGAACTTTGTCTTGTTTTAACATATTGCTCAAAGTAGTCATGCCAAGACAAAAATATATCTGCAGAACATTGGCCAATTAAGTCATCAAATGGAATTGGCACAGGAATTTTTTTCCTGAGGGCTGAAGACAACTGCTCTCCAATATACCCTGTCCCATCATTAACACAGTAAGACAATGTTTTAATTTCAACTCTAATTACTTTGAAAACAATGAATTAAATCTCTGTCCCACTGAAGTCAAAGTTATGACTGAAGTTTCATGTGTCAACAAGTGGAGGAAAGCACTCCAACAGATGCTTCAGCTCTAAGTGCTGCAAGTGCCTTGGCACGATGGGCAGCCAGCAGCACAGAGTGCTCGAACAAGCTTTATTCACAACTATCTGCCATCATAACCCAATACTGTCTCTGAGCTAACTTTACTCTTTTCACAACAGAGTCCACCAAAGAACATGGAGGAAGATGACCTCTTCCAAGACCAAGTATCTAGGAGGTTTAGAAACATTTTCAGAATGAAGGATACTGACTAAATAACGCAGTGTTATTACAGGCCACACATACAGATTTCCAGGTCTTCTACAGCAAATACTTACAATGTTCCTTCTATTCTGTAACATCTAAGAAATCCAAGTGCATGGACTGAGATTTAGCACCCATCAGATGATTTATTAAGAGAAGTCATTGTTATCGGGTTAACTAAATGGGTTTTATTAATAATTAAACAATGATCAAATGATAATTAATTTATGATTGAAGGGAAAATAAATGGTGATTAAGCAATAATTTAATGGTAATTAAACAGTGATTCAACAATTATTTGATAATGATTTAAATGATGATTTAGAGAACAGTCAAACAGTCTGCTACTTACTATACTCCTAATAATTAAGCTATAGCCGGGTATGTATGTTGCATGCTGTCAACAAATATATATACATACACACACACCATACTTTTAGGCTGAATGTAAATTGCTGCTTACCTCACTGTAGAAATCAGACGCCAGGTAAAGGGTCTCTTGGCCTCAAAGAAAACCTTGAGAAGTGTTCCTGCTCTGGATGAGATCACTGCCATGCAGCCCATCACCATGCAGCCCACCATGGTGCAGAAGAGCTCAGTGGGCTGTGTCTGGGAGGCTACGGACATTTATAAGGTGAAGCGATGGACCTGTCCAGCCCCACCTCAGTGCTCAGCACAGATGTGGCAGTTTTAGTTTTCTCTAGTCCCAGCTCAGGCTGGTGCTGTTATCTCTTGATAAGCCATGGCCTGGGCTCCTTGGTGCCAGAGAAGATGTGGCCTTGCATGGTTCTCAGGGTTTGCATGCAGGGCTGGTTTTGGCCAGGTGTGCTTGCTGGTGATGCCCGAACCAAAGTGCTGCTCACCCAGTCACAGGGGAGGTATCCATCACAGCATCCTTCACAAACTTATCAGTACACACACATATGCTTCTCTAACCTATACTGAATTATTACTTAAGTATTGTCACCAGCACAGAAATTGCATTTAGTAGCCATTTATATAAAGATTTGTCTGGATATTTGTTAGAGAAAAATATAAGTTATTAAAAAGCAATTATTGATGTTTACTCAGAAAAAAAAATATCTTTTCTGAAATATTACATACACTGTTGAATCTTGCCTGACAGGTTGTCAGACTGTTTTATAGGAAGGTTTTCAATTCAGATCTTGTATACTTTAAAAGTGAAATGCAGTAATATGAGCTATTTTATTTCACCTCTTTACACCTTCCATACATGTTGCACTCAAAAGACCCATAATCAAAAAAGATCTGCTTGGCAACAGAAGAGTATGACCTCACCTTCCACCAGGATTCCCCTCCTAAAGGCTGTATTGATTGATGATGCCTATGGAAGTGCACTAGCAATGACCCAAGCAGAAATTTAACAAGATGCAAAACAGAATTGAAAATTATCTCAACTATGTATCTATTGCAGAATTATTAGTTTCTTGACTATGTGCTAATCTCAATCCTCCTGGAGACAAGACCACACAAAATAGAATGTTTAATTAATAAAGCTAAATATCCACCCCAATTTGACTTCAATAGAACAAATACACCAAAAACTCCCCCAAAGTCATGATTCAAAGGACAAAAGCTCAGTTATTGCCGATTCATGCTTAGTAAAAACAGCTTACAGTTATTGCTGATTCATATTTATGCTAAGGGCAGCCTAGTTTTGTCAAGCAAACCTTCAAGCCTTTCTTAGCTCTAGGCCTTAATTCAGTCAGTTGTGCCCTTCATTAATATAGCAGACTGCTAAAACCAAGGTTTTGAGGCAATACTGACCTAAAGCAGATGAAACTCATTGCCCTGAGCACAAATCAACCTCTTTGTCCAAGAACTTCCACACAAGAAGTTAACAGGTTTCTTCCTTCAGCCAAGGATGTGACCTCCATCTGTGGAAGGCTCCAAAAGCTTCACAGAAACTTACCTATTCAGTTAAGATGAATGCTTCAAAATACCAAAAGAACAAATAAAAACACTTTAAAACTCTATATTGGCACAAATTCAATTAGCTTTAAAAATTTTGTGGTGCTAAACATAGTGTTTATCTAGGCAGATTTATTAAAAAATTGTTGGTTTTCAAAAATATTGCATTAAAAAGGGCAGGTCTGATGAACTCATGTTTGAACAGAAGCAGTTCCAAACTTTAACCCAAAACTGTTAAAAAATGCTAGGTTTAAGTTTTTGCCTTGAGGATGAGAAAAATATTGTCTCTGGAACATGTCCTGAAAAGTTCAGAAAATAACTCATTTTTTTAGCTGAACATTTCTCTCTTCTCACCTTTTCACACGGCATATCAAAAGCTTGCTATTTTATAATTCTGACAGACACCTCTTTTCAACAGTTGCTCCGATTATGTAGCAAACAGACTCAGCCAGATAACAATCTAGGAATCTAACAAAATCTAGTAAAAGCATCCAAGCATGACTTTTGCAAGTTTGTCATCAAAAGCCGCAACTGGAGCATGTTAAAAATAAGGAGTTGCAAAACTCCTTAATAATCACTGGAAAAAAAATCTTTCCAGTTTCCTACAGAATAGTGCCACAAAATTAAAATACCAAGGCATGAACAGATTCATAGGAAGAGCAGGGAAAACACCTAGGTAACTTATTACAAAAAATTGTCCCCAAACTGCAGGGTGCTTGTTCTCAACTATTTCAATAGATAAGTGACAAGCATTTTCCACAGGTTACTACAAATTGTGTTGACAGATGAAAGGCACATTACTATGTAATAGTAACATAATAGATGCTGTGTAAAAATGAGAAAAAGACAAGTACTTTCTCTGAACCATTTCAGAATAGTGGCTCAGTAAATCAGGGTGACCAGTTGTCCTACTAGGATGTATGTGGGGACAAGCATACTGCAGATTAGTGCCACTCCAATTAGTGCCACTGTTTCTCTGAACAGACAGAAGGGCATCTTTACACCATCATACATGCTACTCATGCCCTACGTGGCACTTCGGGAGCTTCTCAGGCCACCCAAGCAAGAGAGTTTTCTTTCCATTAACCAAACCACTGAAATTACAAAGAAATACCCTTGCAGACATCAAGGTGAAAATTCAATTCATTTTTACCCCAGGAACTGTCTTGCTGTGTTATTTTCCAAGTTGTTAGTAATGACTTCAGGGGAAAAAGCATTTGTCCAATACTTTCACTGCAGACAATAATCCAAGCTAGTATGAAGAAAATTACTTCATTTGTGAAGTATGAATGTTGGCAAGCGTAATCCAACTATTTTAACTGTACTTTATCAAAATGCTAAAAAAAAAAATAATTATACAAACGACATATGACGGTTAATTGGCCAGTGTTAGCAATAGCAGCTGTATCTGCCAACTATCATTAGGATCTAATCATTCAGATATTCCTCATTTTGTGACAATGTGAGTGTAGCCAGAGATGCTTGTGTTCCAAGAGATGGAAGGATGCTTCCTGTCAGAATACAGAGGAAAGGAAAAGGGAGCTGCAGATCTCAGTAAGGAATGGCAAACAGAAAGCAGAGGAAAGAGCAGAGCTCCTCAGAGCCATTTTATGTTGAGACAGTTCGGAAAAAGCTTCAAAGATTACATAAAATCAATCTCAATTTTGTTCTTAATAGACAATGTCAGTTGCTTCTCCCTCAGATATTGTGTGATATTTCAGCAAATAAAGCAACTTAGATCTTTCTATTCTTAAGATTAAATGGGTTTCATTTTCAACAGTCTGAAAATTAATTCTGACACATTAGTCTATTAATGAAAGCATAAAACATTTAAACTCCTAAGATGTAAAACTGTTCTTCTTTTGAATACACCAACAAGCAACAGAGTGGTGTAAAATCTTAATGTTTATTTACTTCAGTAGTTTTTAATCCCAATTTCTGCCCAAGTGAACTGATAACAGTGGTCTACGAGGCATGCAGGTCATGGAAGCATAAAATGCTTTCTTATCTAGCCTTATCAAATACACCTAGACTTTCCCTAGAACACCCTGTACACCCCACCAGCTTTTGCACTTCTACAGCAAGCTCTACTCACCTCCAGGATTTAGGGGCCACCTCCCTCCAGAGGATAACAATGTTTTTTTAAAAACTGAGTCCTCAACCCAATCTCAGTTCCCACCTCATTTTCCATTCCATCTATAGTGAGTATATGGAGTCACTAAAAGTGAAAAGGAAGTACAATGAAAACCAAATTAAGCAAATCTTACAAAAAAAAAAAATTGTAACATTTTTGTTAAATGAAGTGCAATACCAAGGGAACGGCTGTCACCGAATTCTCAGTCTTTAGGTTATCCCCATGACTCATGGCACATGCCTCTGCTCACAAGACAGCACAACTTAAGCTTTCCTGATAAACTGTCAATAAGCCAAGGACCACTGATTTCAGTTCTTCAGCAGGTGTCTTTACACTTTTATGCAACAACACTGAGAGCAGTGGACACACAGGCTTGATGCACACCAGGAGAAACATTGCCTAGCAGACTGCTTAGTCACCAAAGCTATAGTGAAAGATGAAACCCGTCAGTAAGTGGATAGCAATGAATGAGAAACAGGTGGGACATGATGACCCCCCCATCAACGCCAAACTCCATTTCTCCTCTGTGAACCACAGGCATTTCTGTTTCTGTGGCTATAAACTGCTAAACTAATCAAAATTACTTGAAGAAAAATCTGTTGCATTCAAGGGTACAATCAGTTAATTCAACCCCTACAAATCAGTCACAGCAAGCACATGAATAACAAATACTCTTCCAAAAGAAGCCTATACTGACCTAACTGACCAACAATAATAAACAAAATGGGTAAAAATTTTTTTTCTAACCTATGTTTACTGACAGATCAAAAAAAAATAGAAAAAGATAATCAGCCACTTTTAACAGTAGCAATTTACCAGGCACTTCCCTTCTGTTTGATGTCTGAAAGTGTGTTTGTAGCTGCTGCTTCCACATTTACACACCACTTGTTCTTCTACCATGGTGAAAAAGTTCCATCCCTCCTGACTACGCAATTAATCCCCGCATCCACAAACATAGACCAAATATAAGATGATTAAGTTTTTAAATTCCCAAATCACAACAGTTGCAAGAAACAAACAGCAGTTTCCATAAAAAAAAAATCAGAAAAAAAGTTTTAGTGCAGCTAAATTTCTATTAAAAATAACACTGTGTCAACAGAACTCTTAATTTATTTCCAAGTGTTCAAACTGTTATTACACATATGCCATTTAACTGTTTTTTTATTTGAACATTAAAGTAATTACAGTTGGAGGGTTCATATATCCAGTGGCCTCTCTGCAGTAGATACCACCAGAGCAAAACATTAAAACATTCCACATGGTTAACAATTTGACATTTGAACTACCAGAATTACAATCATCTAATATTTTTTTTTGCTAACAGATCACATAAGAAGTACGTAACTGGGGCATTTCCTTTAACAGAAATATCAAACTTAGTACTGCACTTGTTTGATTTCAATATGAACATCTCTACATAAGAGCAACATTGTACATGACAGTTTGATTCATCACACATATGGTACTTTGGCAGCTCTAACCGTGACATATTTTTCCTCCTAAGCTCCATAGTAGGTTAAATTTCTAAAACATATTGCTAATATGCCCTGTACAAACATCAAGAATCAAATGCATCTTTCTTTTGTCACTTCAATGGGAAAGGGAGCAGTGTTTTTATCTCATACTATACAGCCTTTTCATACATGCACCATTTTCTTCCACGGACACTTCTACACGTACCCAAACTATCATTTTGTCTTCAAGAAAACAATCTTTACTCCAAAACCCCTGAATTTTCTTCTCAAATTAGAAGACTACAGCCATAAACAATTACATGAAAAACCACCACTGTGTATTTATTTCAAAATAGTGTTGAATGTGTCAAATTTTTACCAAGTAACAAGCACATCAGTCATCTGAGATGCAATGAATTCCCTCACAATTCAACTCATCGCATTTTGAGTTCATTTGTGAAACAGAGTGGTTTATTTAGTTACCTTTTTTGTAGGACATTCATGCAGATGTTAGAATTGGCTCAGCTAAAATATATTATGTAACTGGTAGATGGAAAACTATTTTCAAACATCCAAGCTAAGCAAAATCAAACTGCCCCAAGTTTTAGCAAGTAAAATGGGATAAATGGCTCCAGTAATTATCACCACAAAGTCATCAAGGGAGTTATCTGTAATAGGAACTGATCGTTCTTGGTTAACAAATACTAATTTGTCTGAACACCTCTACCATCAGTTTCCACAACAGAACTAATCACTATATTAAAACTTTTTCACTTACTCCCCCTAAATGAATGAATTTAATCGTCCACCTTCCTGAACACGATTATATTGTAACCTGACACACAAGTGCAATCCAAAGACCTACTACCACAGTAATCTAAGTGAGGACAACGTTCCCTCTAATATAATCATGCACTTTAAAGTAGCCACATGAAAGTTTTGAGGTAAAATGGGTGAAATGTGGTTGCAAAATTTCAGGTTTAAAGGAAAAACATCACATATACATACCACAAACAAAAAACCACCTGGAATCTCTCAACAGTAATCTTAAGCAATTTTTCTCATTCACTCATTTGTGAAATTTTAGCAGATACTTCATATTCATTCTCTTTGGTCCAAATATCCCCTACATGCCTTTAAGTTACTCAAAAAGGAATGTTGTGCCCAAAAATGCATCTGCTACCACAAAACATCTCTTCAACCTTTTATTCACCCTCAAGTAGATCTTAAAACCTCATGATTTCCTGAGCTACATACAGAAGCAGATCTTAACTTATATGTCAACAGGTGGAGGTATCTGGCATAATATTTAAATTAAATAATATATATTTAATTTGACGAAGTCACCCTTCCTCACCCTCCAATACCTATTTGTATTTAATTATAAACTCTGTAGCACAGGAACAATCTGTGTATGGCACTTCCATGCATGTCTGCAACATAATTACATTAAGATATTCCAAAATTAAACAAATAGTAAAATCCTGTTTATCTACACAAGATTTTTAAAGATCAAATGGAAAATTAAAGCCAAAACAATTAAGTTGTACATTCACTACATAGACTTGAAATACCAATTTTCATGAAGTTATTTAATCTTCTTCCTTCAATTAATTGTATAAAGTCAGAAAATGAACTCTTCTCCAATTCCAGTAATGTACATTTCTTACTGTAGCTATGATGGGTCAGCTAATTTTGATCTTTCACCGCTAACTTCTGTACTGGCATGTCCCTTATCTCCTCAAGTTCTACTGAAACATCACATTCTCCCTTCTTCACTCCATTGTTTGTGACACCTACCAAGAAGCCCTTCAACAGGGGCAGCATCTAGTCTAATAGAGCTTCCACTGGAGAGAAGCTTTTCTTACCAGAATAGTACAATGGTTGACAAGCGAAGTTCGCTAAAGTCCTGATCCACTACATACCAGCGCTCCACTGGAAGCACCAGTATCTCCTGCACGAAGGATGGAACAGCTGTGCACTGCTAAGCCACACAAAGCAAGCCAAGTTAGGTGGTTCAGGCAGGCAGTGTGGACACGGGCAGAAGCGTGACAGCCAGACATTTTGGTTGAAGCAATTTTAACCCTGTTTGACTGTTCCACCTGTGTTATAGCATAGTTTAAACACTGTTGTTTACTCTTAAACAAACAAAAGTCCTACAGAAACAGGTTAACTGTTCTTTTCTATAAAGTAACTAATTGGTTTGTGTTCAAAAAGGAATTTAATGCAAAGCTTGAAAAGGGTACCTAACTAATAACCACATTTTGAGCTTTCAAATACTATCTTACTCTGAGGTATATGTCTATTACTGTAAAAGTTTATGCATCACATTCTAAAATCTAGGGTCTAAGAAAAAGGGCTAACTGTATTTTCTAAGTCAAGCAAGCTATAGAAAAATGGGAAGAAATAGCATGTGACTTGTGTTCAAGTGTTACAGTTTAGTGCTAACACTTCATGCAAGTAATGCAAAAAAATCTATAAACTCAGGATTGTTTACATCTGAATAAATAGGCTAAATTAGCAAATACAGTATTTAAAATTATCTACAAAAATGTGTTTTACCAAGTGTTCACTGTTTGTATCAAGTCTTAAAGCAGAAAGCTGTCAGGGCAATACCAAAGAGTATGAAATAAAAACAAAAAATTAGATGTAGACATTTTAAGAAATCTCCTCAGAAAACAAAACTCCTATTAACTAAACTGAAACTAAAACAAGACTAAAGCTATTAAGTGGCCTTATCAGCAAACACCTTCAATCAAAAGGCCATAAACAAGTATGCTTCACATATTATTTGATTTGTTTATTTTACACCATGAGGTGAAAGCAACACATTTCCTTTTAGTAAAGTATACACAAATAGCCTCACTCAGAATACACTTTTAATGCACATAAAAAAAGTATTCATCTTACAAATCGTTTTGCAATCCAAATATACAATAGCTTGGAAAACAATATTTTAGAAAATAAAAGCCAATGTAAAAAGACTGCTTAAACCAACGAAAATGAAAAAGTTTTTGTATGGCTTTGTCTTTACAGTTTTCTTACTGCATCATCAATATCAGAAATCTGTTCCTTCAGCTGGTTCCACTGTTCTGGATTTAAAGAAATACCTGAAATGCATTAAAAATAAACACTTAACACAAAAAGGAAACTGTGGTGCAATATCTTGCATAATTACTCTCAAGACTGGTTTCATACATAAAGTTTATGTCATAACTACTAATGCCTGAGCTACTTCAACTACCCTCTCAGTTAAAGCGAAACTACTCATTTGGAACACTTTAGTTTAACTTCAGACTTTAGTTCAGCTGTAGACAAGTTTAAATTACAAAGAAAATACATAAGGTGTAACAAATTCATTTGCTAGTGTTAGGCTAAACATGTGAAGTGGCAATACTGCTCTGACCTTCATAGAAGGCAACACAAAAGCCCTGGGTGAGAAGTAGAAAATCATTTGTATTCCTGTTGGCTCTTAAAAGCCAAACCTCTGTGGACTGAACTTCTATGCACTTTTAAAGTACTATAATTCTGGTCCTGCCATTTCTTAAAGCACAGTAAACAACATATACTGTAAGTAACATTTTGGAGAGACTCCATCCCACTCTGTAGCACTCACAAACCAACACAGACAGACATTATTTTTTCCACTTCAAGTTCACTATAGTTTCTGGTGACACTCAATCAATAATCATTCAGTAGTCTTCAGTCCATCTCCTCAGTTCTAAATTTGGTCTTCCTCAAGCCTAATCTAGGCAGATGTCTCCTTTGTGCTCTAGTCTCCTTATTCTTCCCCTGCAATCTCTATGCCAACTCTTTGCAAGTACAGACTCACAGGCCTACCTCTCATACTCTCTCCAGCCAGGTTCTCCTACTATTTACCCCCACTTTCCCCCCACAGTGATCAGGCTTCCTTCATTGCTTTCTCCCTGTAGGTGGAGCAGGATCTGAAAATAGGTGAGACTTCAAATTCCATTTCTGGGTCTAAGAAGCTTTTTTTTTTTTCCTGTCTTCTCCAAGCACCACCATCATTTTGAGCAGCAAGCAGTCTGCATGAAACTACTCTAAAGCAGTTTTCCACCAGTCTTTAGAGAGCAGGTTCTTTTGAAAAAAAGTAATGTCAGGTGTGTTAACTATTATTAGGGGACCAAACATCATCAAGATGTCCCAGAAGAACATGCCAGAAGAACTGCATGCAGTTCAGACCTGCTTTTTGAAATAATCTGACACAATAATTATTTTTTTTTCCCAGTATTTTATTACACAACTTCAACTGCTTATACTCTTTTTAGGATAGCTAGATAAGTGGCTCACAATTGCACCAATGGAACATTAAGACTCACATATTGTATCAGACTATTATTTATTTTACCTTAATAAAATTCAGACAGAGATAAACTGTGGCAAACAGCCTATCCATCAAATCTCATTGTAGTTTGCCACTCAAGTAGCATATACAGTTGACTTCCACCTCAGAGCAGGTTAAAGTCCTTAGAAGTCAGAGTAATCTTTTTTAAGTAGCAGCAACAAATCCCAAACAAGAAATCTTCCTATAGAGTACCAGTTCACACAAACCTATTCTCACTGGTTATCTAAGAAATGTTGAAAATACTTCTCATACTTTCCAAATGTCTATTCACCAATTTCTCCTGGACACACCAGAAGAATGTAACAAACCTTATGCTGATTGTATATTAAATGTCTTCAATCTCTAGGGCAGAATGCTTCATACCTACCTCTTTCCTTCCTCAATACCTCTTACCTCTTTCCCAATTAAAGGCAGGCTTTTCTAACAGAAGCTACATGACATTAAGCAAAGGACTACCACTACCCTTACATCCTCAACTTGCAGGTGGTAAAGCTCTGAAAATGGTTCAGGGAGGGCACGCCACAAAAAGCATGTATGGGAGCAGCAATTAAAGGTACAATGGCTTATGCTGTGCTGCAGTTTAGAAGCACAGTACCAAAACTTGAACACCAGAGGTACCTTCATGTTAATTAAAATCTTGACGTTAAACACGAAATGTTTTAATTATTTTAATCTAAAATTTGACAGAAGATGAAGGGCGTAACTGTTATAAAGAAATTACCATCTTACCACAAAAAAGGGACCTTTGGAGGTCACTTCCAACCCAAGCCATTCTATGATTAAGTTATATCTTTTCAGTGAATTTCAACATAAGAAATCCAATTGTAATAAAGGAAAGAAAATGCATTGATTAAGTTAATCAACGGGGTGGGGAGTATGGCTATGTTTATAACTCCCATAACAAATCTGCTTGTATTTGATGCCACTTTTTCCATAAATCATAGAGGATCCATTTTGGAAAAGAGATTGAAGTCAATGAACCCACCTTGCTTTCGTTTCTAGTCTATAGATAAAGCTAGCCATTTGTTAAAATATAAATCCTAAAAGGTAAAACTGTGACTCTAGATACGTGATGTAGCAACAAAGTTTAAAAATCTGATACACAAAGCTCTCCTGAAAACTGCAGACAATGTTTTAATACAAAATAACATGAAGCAGAACAATACCTTTTCTGCCAGGCTTCATTTCACCTTCTTGATCCATCCAATATTCTCTAATATCAATTAAGACTTTCCCTTTAAAGTCACGAACACTGACATACCTCATTTTGCCAATCTGTCAAAAACACATATAACGGTCTTTTAGATATTTTACATATTACAGCATTCACTTTTCCCAGCAGTATCAGACTCAGGACATGTGACATTGCACATTGCAGCTTATTTTAGACACCAGAGAAACAACTAGATAAAAAGCTTAATCCAGAGTAGTTAGTAGGCTAATAAGTAATGACAATATAAATGGATGAACTACTTAAAACAAGTTGAATGTTCAATGCTCAATGCAAAAGTAGCTCTCCTATAATAAAAATACCTATATTCTTAACATGCTTACTTCTCACAAAAGCCACTAATTTATCTTTTTCTGAAATAAATTCTTGCTTCTATTATATTTATTTGCAGCAGCTGTAAACAAACTGGGAAAGAGGGAGCTCTACTCCCAAATCTAAATTTCAGTGCATTCCATGTGCACAGAAAGCAAATTAGATATTCACATTAGATAACTACAATTTCTAGAGGGGTTTTTGTTTGGAGGGTTTTTTTCTTTTTTAAACACTGTAAATAGATGGAAATGAATGCTAGCCACCAGCTGTTCCAAGGCCAAGACCCGCTCCCAAGTCCTCATGGTACTTAATTGGAACTGTGATTCAAAGACTGTTACAAAGTACCAGATGTTGCAAAAACACCATTCAAATCCTTTAAATTTACCAGTATTTAGCATAGTATGAAATAACTTTGGATTTCTACAATTTCTGCATCATAGTGGCTTAATTGAATTATTACAAGTGCCTTCTTGGGGGGGGGGGCAAGGAGGAAGGGGGAGTAGTCACACTGATAACTATGCGTTACACTACATATTTAGGCTCCTTAAAGATCTTTCAAAATTTGATAAAAACCTATTTGTTCACAGAAATTCAAAGTAAAATATGAATTTGAGACTTAGAAATTAGGTAATAAAAACACATTCAAATACAAGTGACGTAAGAGATTCTTCTAATTCTGTATGTACCTACTGCATACACTTTTTGAAGAAATCACACATTCTAAAGTAATCAGTTTTAAAATAGAACATTCCTTCTTGATAAAACATTAACTTTAGCTTTCAACTTCTTTACTTTATGCACCCTGCATTTAGTACAATTTAACAAGGGCCCAAACACATCTTACTAGCATTAAGTCTGACCATAAATGTTGAAAAACTCTTCAATCAACCAAAATCATCCCCAGATGTTTAACTCAGAAAATGTTATTTCACAAAATAGATATAAACAAGAATACTTCGCATTTGCTTAAAGTATTTTTTATTATGCAGATCATGCTAAATTAACTCTAAAATTTACATTAAAACAATTAGAACACCTTTAGATACCACAAGGCTGAAACAGTTTTCCTACTTCAAAGCATCCTTTAAAACGAACAATACATTACAGTTTGTAAGTTGGTATTTTTTAATTATTATATTGAATACTTTCACAGTACTACAAATTTAACATGCAAAAATAGCGTGATAAAAGCTTGGCTCTTTCAGACCAAACTTGGTACCATGCCCAAGTCCATCAGCACTGCTGGCAAAGAATATTCTAAACAGCCTACATGAACAGCATTTCTTGGTTTTACCCTTTAACGCTTCAGTGACTTTTAAGATCTAAGATCTTAAGATCTTTTAAGATCTAAGAATAGCTCCAAGTAGTAGTACTCTGCAACACTTTTTTTTCCTCCCAGGGCTATCAAAGAATATTAGTGCATTGTCAAGTAATTCTGGATTTGTTCTAAGCAATAAAATCTGACATAATACAGCTGCAGATATAGTAAAAGGATTTAGGAATTGAATTTCAAGGATAAGAGTATACGTCTTAATTCAACTACAGTAAGGCAAAGAGCAATATTGCAAAATTCACATTTACTCAGTAAATCTACCTTAAATGAAACAGTTCCCTATGAATGCTGAAATTAAGCCAGGTTTTACATAACTGTCTAGATTTCAGAATGTTCACATTAAATTCTGAATGTTTAGTTGGAACCTATGCAAAAGCTGCCACTGCTGAAAGCTTTAAAGAGGTTCCATTAACTTCTATGGTAGAACACCTCACCCAATGGTTGATTTAACTCTTTAGGTAAGTTGATGTTTCTTGACATTCAGTTACCTGCAATTCTGGCACAGATTGATTTCTGAACAACTCTTTTTTCACACAGCAGCTGATAGTTCTAGAAGAATTTCACTGATCTAAGACACCTTTGTATCTCTATAACCAAAGTAGCCTTCCATGGGTTGTATTTTAGCAGCGAGGTTACTGCAGTTCATCCTTCATAGAGAAGTTTGTATGCTTTTTATTAAATATTACAGCTCTTTAGATCATACTATTCTATTGAATTATATAAATCAGAAAACATTAAAAAGCACTATTTCCAGGTTTGTTTCTTAGAATTAAATGCACTGAACTGTGTCTTGGTTCCTTTCACAGCTATATAACTGACTTCCTGTATGAGTTTCAGCAACCACCTTCACCGTTTTTTCTCCTATTTCCAGTTTGTCTTGATTAATCTACACACACCCTGGGGAAGTAGAAACAGCAAAAAAGCATTCTTCTTTCCTAGCTGATAACTATACATATAGCATTAGAAGGAGCACAATAGAGTCCTGTAAACAGTAGGATCTGCAACACAAACACAGCAAATTGATTGTGAAATGCATCAATGACCATCTAAGTTTCAGAATTCATGTGCTAAACCAATCACCTTTTCAGAGCAACAGAAACATACACACGTATCTACTTTCAGGAGTCTATGATAGATAAAGACATTACCCTAGGAAAACAAATAACTTATTTCTCACAAATCAAAAAGCAAACATGACACAAACTTTTTTTTTTTTAAAAAGGGGGGAGGGGTGGCCAGGGAGTGAGACAGAACAACACACGGAGGATTTGTGAAGTAACAATTTCAGTGAAATGCCTGATCATGCTATGTGATTCCACTCTGGGTAGTAATTAAGACTGACAGCATTAACAAACCTTATCCAAATCAGGCATATGTAGGTGACAGGATTTGTCAAACTACCCAAAGCACATGATGCAGATTTCACCTTGGCTTGAAGCCACGGACAGAATCTAATGTATCAACACTAAACCCTTCCACATTAACATCAATAATGCTTGTCCTTAAGGCCGCTAGTAACAGGAGTCAGATAAATCTCCACACTCCAACTGCACCCAAATCCTCTAACGATTTCCAAAGTACACTAGACAACCTATAAAACCTATAAAGGCCAAGATATGTAAATAAATAAAATACACTTGGTCTCTCATACTGAATTAATTCATTTCTACTTAAATTTATACTATTCTTCATAATTAGTTTCAAGAATACCATTACACCAACACTAGTCTCAAATATAATAAGATGCAGACCTTTTTGAAAATGCTGAGTCTTCCCAATACAGCCGTGACAATGAGCTCTATATGAAGGGAAGCTGTATACTTTAAGAACACAAGACTGAGGGTGTAGAACAAGAAGTCTCTAAGTTTCACATCGTTTGCTGCCACTCCTACACACAATATGGATGCCACAAAACTTCTGACCATCCTATGAATGCTTTACAGCCCAATTTCCATCAACTGAAGCCACACTTGTAAGTTATACTGCAAAGTCACTTGCACATCAGAGATCATTTTACTGCCAAGGGAAAGCAGAAAGGGGAGTTTCCAGTATCACTAGTAGTCCTGGGACAAACAAAACAATACCTAAAAAATTAACATGCAACTAGATCTTCTAGCATGCTTTCCTGGGTAGGGGGGAGAAAGGGAAGTATTCTCAGACCTACAGTGCTATTTCTACACTTAAACAGCAGCATCTTAGTTAATGCACATAAGCTGATGCAACATGAAAAAATTCACAATGCTTCACATAACACAATAGGTGATGTAAAAAAAAAAGGAAGTATTGTTGACTAAAAGGCAGGCAGAGACTAAGTAACACTGATGTTTTAGGTCGAGGTGATACTCAAATATTTTTTTGTATTATACTCAACACTGGAAGAATCCTATGTCTATCAAACTAATAGGGGTCCTCTACTGTCTGTTTTCAGTAACTTCTTTATTATCTTAGGTCAAAAAAATTGAAAGAAATCAGAACATGCAAATGCTTTTGCTTTATTTGAAAGGGTTGGGGGTTTTATTCACATCAGAGGAACATTAAAAAATTTAACAGTGTTCTCTGAGGCTGGAATTTCTGAACTTACTACAAACAGCATAAAGCTTATAATATACGTTATTTTTAGTTCTAACTGCAGTGCACCTCATAAGGTGTAGAAGACACTATCTCATTTTTCCCATATGGTTCAAAGCGTGTCCCAGCAGAACCAAAAATATTCTATTCTTTCAACGGAGAAGTTCAGGCATTGCCTTCAACTGAAGCTCTCCCTCACAACTACATATGAAAAGTGAGAACTGACACATTAAAAAGAATTGCCCTGTAATACAGTATCAGTTAAGCAGGTCTTCTCTCTAGAAAAGATTTTTTTTTTCCCCATATTACTTTGCACAACTACTGCCGAAAACCATTTTTTTTGCCTCACTCAGTGTTGGAACCATCTTATTAGACACCTCTACCATACCCGTTCACAAACTTAAGAATCAAAGTCTCTAAAAAATTAAGTTCCTTTCCAGCCAGCTAGTCAGAGACATTTAGTAAATCTCGATCCACACCCCCAGAACAGGTAATTCTGAGCTACATATATTCTTGCACAGCTTTCAGCACATACCACTACTGCCTCAGCTAACCCCAGGAACTGCAACACCCTGAATTCACAAATGCATCTTGCTACTGAAAAATGTACATTCGTCCCATCTTAAGAACAAGAACGTCAAAAATTCTGGATGTTGAGTGGGAAAAACCTGCATCATAAAACAAAGGAACAATGAAACTTATACCAAGACGCTGTCTTATCATACAGGAGCCAAGCTGCCCTTGACCTAGTTAAATAGGAATGGAGAGTCCATACTTCTGTTTCCAAGAACCTTTCTTTCAAGAGCCCTGATCAAAAAACACTTCTGTGTAGAGACAGTCCCAATCTAATATTTACAGAACAATCACAGTAAGTGCTGTATTTACCAACAAGAACTACCCAGAGCTACCATGGGCAAAGACCTGCGGGTTAGATCAGTTGCTGCAATACAGATTCTTTTACTCAGCTGAAACCTGACAACACCTTTTCTGTGCATCTCATCTGTCTGCATAATCCCCTTTGGCCAAAGCTTCAGGAGATCAGGAACTACGCCATCAAGATATTCAGATCAACTCACAGAATTCATACTGAATATGATGTACATGTTACCTTAACAGGGTCTAAGAAACATCAATTTTACCTGAAACATATTTTCGTCTCTGTTACTGCTTTGCTTAGAAGAAGCTGCACCTTTTGAACTTTCACCAGTTTTTTGCTTCTTTACAGGCTTTTCTGGAGCTGCTTGCTTTTTCCGCTTTGCCTTGGAAAAATAAAAAAAAAAAAAAAAAA
>VYZX01019439.1:173188-245050 GCA_013401335.1 Brachypteracias leptosomus
CCCCTGCCCGGGCCCGCAGTCCCCTCTCCCCGCCTCGCCTCCGGGCCCCTGTCCCCGATCGGGATTTCCCCGCCCCCTCGGGGTGAGGGCTCGGGACTGCCCCCATCCCTCGCCCCGTGCGGAGCCTCTTCTGCACCCCTCTCCTCCGGGATGGCAGCCCCCGGGACCCTTGTGCTTGCCTGCCCCGCCCGCGGGTATGTTTTCCTATCCTCCTGGTCGGGGCCTCCCTGTGTTGCCGGTGATGTGAGGATGGGGAGGTGGAGGGGGGGAAAGCGAAGGAGGGGGAGGATCAGCGGCAGCATCAGGTCCCCAGGCCCTTAAATTAAAATGGCCACTTGAAGTCAGCACCACCGGCAAGTTCCAGTCTGCCGCTCCCGGGCCCATCTCCTTCAGCTTCAGGAAAGATGGGGCTTGCTCCCCAAGTCTTTGCCCCCACTTATGTCCATGTGGGAGGACAGAATCCTTTTAAACATAGGCTAGAACCCAATTTATGGGTGTGTATGGGAAGAGTTGAAGCACCAGAAAATACAGGGGACTTCATTCGATTGAAACAGTGTTATAATTGATATCTTTAAGAAAGTAGAGAAGGTTCTTTCAGGGACAGACACCTTTTAAAAAAATTTCATACTTTGATACTTGAGACCAGGCAGAAGTGGGTCCTCTAGTGGAGCTTGGGGACGTGTAACTGTACATTTGGCATAGACACACTGCTCTAAGTCTTTGTACCTTTGTAGTTTTTGTACATTCAAATTGTGTATCAGAGTGTTTAATTGGTAGTATCTATTATCTCATGTTTTCTGAAGTCAGAAATTTTATTTAACTTGGCAAATCCCACATATGATTTTTGACTTCTGTTGGCGTTGCACCCTAAAGTCCACATTTAATTCTACGTTACTCATTTTTATAAATCTCTAATAAAGGCCCTCCTTGGCTTGTGAGTCCTGGTTAATGGGAAAAACAGAAAAATAAAGCAAATATGTGAGGGGTTATTAACAAGTGAATGCAGATGTGTGCTACTGTTAACTAGCTAATAGAAATTGCATACCTGACTTTGTTACAGGAATATACAATTTTATGGAGGTTTTGGAATGATTCCCAATCTGTTCTTTGTTTTTTTCCTGGAAAAGGACATAAAGTACATTAAATTTTATTTACTCTAATGTTCAATAGTTAGAGGATTAAGCTCAGCTCGTCTTCTAGTTAAGATTAGGTGCTCACAGTATGTTTATGTTTTGCTTGAAGTTATAGTGAAATTTGAAACCGTATCATTTGCTGTCAGTAAAAGACTCTACATTCAGTGCTTGGTTTGTATGGTTACCACATCTAAAAGTGAAGAGACCCGGTGATCAGCGTTAAAGCAGTCCCTTCATAAGAATGAAATTAATACTTTGAGCAGAAAACACAGAAGTCACTTAAAATATCTAAAAGCTTATCTTCATGAAGCAGACTTGGCAGATCCTTTGTGGCTTATTTACAGAGTACTACAAAATGTATATTCTACTCCAGTATATTTAAGAAAGATGATGGTGGCAGGGGAGGATAGTAAAAGGTTTCATTTGCAACAACTCGTCTAAGACTGTTACCAGTATTTGAAATAACAGTTTATAGAATAATAAAATAGAAATAATAGATTCTTGCATTCTTAGAAACCAGGATAATAGATTAAACAAATGCATGTTTATCTGCATAGTTCATACATAGGTGAGCCTCATATTTTAATAAAAAATATTCTGGCCACAGGACTAGTCCATGGATTTTTAAAAACTTGCTCAAAATAGCAGGTTGTTTTAGGAAAGCAAATCAGACACTTGCGACTGAAGACCTTAGTTCTTTAATATATGCCGTTTAGAAGTCCTGGTGCTGTAGTTTTTGTAGCAAGTAGCAGAAGTTTTCGTAATAAACACACTATTAAGACATTGCTGTCCAGGTGGCCAAGAAGGCCAACAGCATCCTGGTCTGTATCAAAACTAGTGTGTCCAGGGAAGTGATCACACCCCTTTACTCAGCTCTGGTGAGGCCGCAGCTGAGCACTGTTCAGTTCTGGGCACTGCAGTGAAAGAGAGACATTGAGGTGCTGAATTGGCTCCAGAGGAGGGCAGCCAAGCTGGTGAGGGGTATGGAGAACATGTGTTATGGGGAGCGGCTGAGGGAACTGGGACTGTTTAGTCTAAAGAGAAGGCTGAAGGGAGAGCTGATCGCTCTTTACAACTCTCTGAAAGGAATTTGTAGAGAGGTGGGTGTTGGTCTCTTCTCCCAAGTGACTAGTGATAGAATGAGAGGAAATGGCCTCAAGTTGCATGAGGGAAGGTTTAGATTGGATATTAGGAAAAATTTCTTTACTGAAAGAGCGGTCAGGGTCTGGAACAGGCTGTCCTGGGAAGTGGTGGAGTCACCATCCCTGGAGGTGTTAAAAAAAATGTACAGACATCACACTTATGGTTTAGTGGTCATAGTAGTGTTAGGTTGACAGTTGGACTTGATGATCTTAGAGGTCTTTTCCAACCTTAATGGTTCTATGATTATTGGTCACATTTTCACAGGTTCTTTCCTGACAAAATGGCTGTAAAAAATTCTGCTGTATTGGGAGAGCTTTAGGCTGCAACTTTAAAGAAATTTCAATCGGTGCTTGCCAATGATAATATATAGAGTCCTGTTGATTTCAGCACTTACTTCAACAAACTGCAAAAAATATGTGCAGTTCTTTTTAGGATGCATGCCTTTCTTGGAATACCTCAAAGTATGAAACTCATAAATCTTCAGCTGGAGACATGCAGAAATTACACCCCCCCCAACTTTACATCAGAAAGAAGAGAGTCTAAGTAGTTTCAATTGGAAGGAACTTGCAGTGATCATCTAGTCCAGCTGCCTGACCACTTCAGAGCTGACCAAACATTGAAACATTTTAGTAAACGCACTGTCCAGATGCCACTTGAACACTGATGGGCTTGGGACATTGACCATCTCTCTAGGAAGCCTGTTCCAGTGGTTGACCACCTTCTTGCTAAAGAAATGCTTCATAATGTCCAGCCTAAACCTCCCCTGGCACAGCTTTGAACCATTCCCACACATCCTGTCCCTGGGTCACAGGGAGAAGAGACCATCATCTTCCTCTCCACGTCCCCTCCTCAGGAAGCTGTAGAAAGCAATGAGATCACTCCTTAGCCCCCTTCTCTAGACAAATTCAGAGTCCTCAGTCGCTCCTCACAGGACATTCCTTCCAGCCTTTTCACCAGCTCTGTTGCCCTCCTCTGGACACACTCAAGTCCCTTCACACCCTCCTTGACTTGTGGGGCCCATCCCTGCACACAGCACCCAAGGTGAGGCCGCCCCAACGCTGAACGCTGGGGGATAATCCCCTCTTCTGACCGGCTGGTCGTGCTGTGTTGGATGCACCCCAGGGTGGGGTTTGTCCTCTCGGCTGCCAGGGCACACTGCTGACCCCACTGAGCCTGCTGTCAGCCAGCACCCCCAGAGCCCTTTCTGCAGGGCTGCTCTCCAGCCACTCCTCTCCTAGTTTTGACTTGTGCCCAACATTACTCCATTTCAGGTGCAGAATCCAGCATTTGTTCTTGTTAAATTTCATCCTATTAGTGATAGATAGCCCAGTGCTCCGATCTGTCTGCATCCCTCTTGAAGGCCTCCTGCCCCTCAAGAGAGTCAGCAGCACCTCCCAAGTTTGGTATCATCAGCAAACTTGCTAAGGGTGCATTCCACATCAGCATCCAGATAGTTGATAAGTACGTTGAACAGAACTGGATGTTGAATTGAGCCCTGAGTAGCACCACTGGTGACTGGTTGCCAGCCAGATGTAGCTCCATTCACTACAGCCCTTTGAGCCCTGTTGACCAACCAGTTCTTCACCCAGCATCCCATGTAACTGCCCATCCTACAGTTGGACTAGTCCAGAAGGGTGCTTTGAGTGACAGTATCAAAAGCCTTACTGAAATCCAAGAAACACTACATCCTTCCCCTTCCCTTCACCCACTATGATCTTATTGTAGAAGGCTATCAAAGTAGTTAAACAAAACTTTCCCTTTGTGAACGCATGTAGACTATGCCTCATGATTGCCTTGTTCTTTAAATGCTTTTAAGTCACACTCAGTATGATCTCCATAATTTTTCCAGGTAACGAGGTTAGCTCAACAGGTTTGTAGTTTCCTGGGTCTTCCTTCACACTGTTCTTGTAAATTGGAATAACATTGGGTAGCTTCCAATCAACAGGGACCTCCCCAGGCTCCCAAGACCTTGGGTAGATGATTGAGAGAAGTCCTACCATAACATCCACTGAGTACTCCTTCAGTTCTCTGGAATAAATCCCAATAGGCCTAATGGACTTGTGAACATTCAGCTGATACAGCTGGTCCCCTAGAATTTCAGTGTCCACAAATGGAAAGTCACTGTTCCCACAGTCATGATCCTCCCACTCAGACGACTCAAAAGGAGAAAATGTGCTGTTCTAAATCATACTTGAAAGGTGCTTGTAGTGAAGGTTTTCTGTATTTGATTCTAGACTTATTGGAGACTAGTATAAACCTTATTGGAACTCCAGTTTCTCAAAATGACAGTATTCTAATTTGCATTAATGGTAGTGAAGGGACAATGTACTAGAACTATTGGGTTCAAGGAAATAGCTTCTTTAAACCAACAATGAAAAGACAAAGCTATTACTGCCAAAGAAATCACTGTCTCTTCCTCTGATTCTAGTTTGTGTTGCCATGGTGGATCATTTAAACACTCTCTTCACCTGAAGGATAAATTAAAATTTATCCAAGAAATATGGTCTTAACATTAAATACTGATATTTGAAGCAGTTGTAAAGGCCCAGTTGCTAGCTGCTCAGCTGTTGGATCTTGGATTTGGGGAATTCATGAGTGGAGTGCGCAGGAGTTGATAATGTATTTACTGTTGTAACAGTGTAAGCAGTATAGTTCCCTGAGCTGAAAAGAAAGGGAATAGATGTCTTTATTAGTTTGTAAGTACTACTCATAAAACACATTTGAGATCTTAACTCATAATCAAAGACAGCAAAAGAGCTAAGTGCCCTTTAAACTTATAAGTAATGGATTAGAAGCATTCTTGTTCCTTTCAGTGTTGTCACTGCATAAAATTTCCTGCTGCCCCACTCATTCAGAATTCTTTGTGTACACTACCCAGTAATAATATCATGACTTAATGAAAGAAGCATTAGGTTATGCAGATGCCAATACAGGACATTTCTCTGAATGTTGCAGTATTTTTACAATTTGTGCTTTCTGCTAGTGGTAGTGTTAGGGCCTAAGGTTATAAAACTGTGTGCAATGCAGACTTCATCTGTTACTTATTTAACTGCATTAATCCATCTATTTAGGGGCCTGAAATAAGTGGAATTTGGTAATACTAGTCCTCTTCCTTTGTGTATGTGTGCTCTACAGGTCACTTGAACCACTGTGTGTCTGTTAACTTTGAAACGACCAACCTAGTATTTGCTTGTGTTTTATGTGTGAAAAATACTAGCATTCTTGATTCAGTGCTGGAGAGAGGCATAGTTATGCTTTTATTCTAAAGTTGGCTGGTTGAAACGGGGGTATGCTGGTGGAGGCATAGTGGCATTGACTGTGGTAGTCTCATTTAATCTTGTGTTAGGATGCTGGTTTCTGTTAAGAAGATAAAGAATCTTTACACGTCTTGATTTTCATCTTGGTGAGATGTGTTAACTTTGAGTTGCCTTCAAGTAGCATGAATATTACTAAGTGTGGCGAGCCTTCGCAGATAAAGGCAATTTTAACAGTTCAGGGTAAGGAACTCTGTGTTTGTTAAGATCAGCTGTATGGCAGTATTGCAGTTGACTAATGATGGGGAAACAGAGAAGGTGGTGGTCATTATGGAGGAAAGGTGCCTCACTTATCAGAGAAACCTTTCTCATTTTTTGGAGGGAAGTCTGCCAACTAGTTGAAATTTGCAGCAGGCAAATGTCTCTAGGAACTGAGCACTTGGGGGAGCTTTTCTGTTGATGGTATAGTTACATCCTTCATAGATGTAACCTCAAAATGGATTATTGGTTGTGGGCTTGACTCTGGGGTGTTATATATAAAATTATATTTGCTACTAAAATGCAACAATGGTCAGTTAAAGTCTAGTTGCATTATTAGTACTAGAAAAGCAAAGTAGTAGCTTCAGACAGGAAATACAATATTTTTTAAGAATTGAATGCAATCTTCAATACTAGTGAAGTTTCTTTTCTTTTATAGAGAACTTTCCAATTTTAGCCATTTTTTTTCTGTTTATCATCTTCATTAATGATGGGGCAGAGTGAACCCTCAACAAGTTTGTTGATGACACAAAACTAGGAAGAGTGCCTGGTAAGCCAGAGGGTTGCACTGAAATCCAGAGAAGAGAGATTTCAATGCACTGGAGAAATGGACTGACAGGAATTTCATTAAATGCAACAAGGAGAAGTACAAAGTCCTGTACCCAGGGAGGAACAGCCTCATGCAGCATTATATGCTGGGGGCCACGCTGCAGGAAAGCAGCTTGGCAGAGAAGGACCTGGGGGTCCTGGTGGACACCCAAGTTGAACATGAGCCAGCAACGTGCCCTTGTAGCAAAGAAGGCGAGTGGTGTGCTGGGCTGCGTTAGACAAAGTGCTGCTGGAAGGTCAAGGGAGGTGATCCTGCCCCTCTAACTCAACACTGGTGAGGCCACACCTGGAGTCCTTGTGTCCAGTTCTGGGCTCCCAGTACAAGAGACACATGGAAATACTGGGGAGTGTTCAACAAAGGGCCCACAAAGATGAGGAAGGGACTGCAGCACCTCTCCTGTGAGGCCAGGCTGAGAGAGCTGGGACTGGGGAAGAGAAGGCCAAGGGGAGAGTCTCCTTAATGTGTAGAAATACCTGCAGGGAGGCTGCAAAGAGGACAGAGCCAGGCTCTTCTCAGTGCTGCCCAGTGACAGGACCAGAGGAAATGGGCACAAACCAAAACACAGGAGGTTCCCTCTGAACATCAGAAAATTCCTTCCTTTTTCTGGGAGGGTGACAGCCCTGGCACAGCCTGCCCAGGGAAATTGTGGATTCTCTATCCTCGGAAATACTCAAAATCTGTTTGGATGCATTCCTGGGTGAGGTTGTAGATGGCCCTGCTTAGTTGGGATTGGACTCCCAGAAGACCTCCAGAGGTCTCTTCCAACCTCAGCCAGTCTTTGATTCTGTGATTTTGACTGGAGAATTGTTAGTACTCAATACTTTTTCAGGTAGACATAGCATGTCATGCTCAGTTTCTTTTGTCTTGTGTTGTGATTGTAACATGGCTGTTTACTATACTTGAATAAAAGCAGTGTTTTGATAAGAAAGCAGCGTAGGCAATGAGCTGTACATTGTGTGCATCTGGGTAAGGGCAGGTAAGTACAGAGCTTATATTACATCATTGTTACAGACACTTGCAGTTGCATTGTGATGTACACTGAGGCAAACATTGCAGAATTTGGATTTAAATCAAGTCATGCCGCTAAATACGAAGATTAACAAGTACGGGTGTATTGAAAACATGAGGATATTCATCTTTGAGATGAGTTGTTGATAGTATATGGTTTAGCAGTCAGTAGTGTCAGTAGTAGCAATCAGTATTTTTACCTGTAATGGAATGGCACAAGGGAGTTTTTAGAAACAAATAAGAGGAAGGGAAACTCCAAATTGCTACAGAGAACTGTCTTTTAGGCCTTCTGTAGTTAAACCATAGAATATGAGCTGCTGAAATGTAGCAGAATTCAAGAGGGGATTGTACATATGTGCAATCAGGCCTTTCTTTGCATTCTGAGTGAATTCCATTGCAAACAACATTCTGTTCACAAAATTGTTGTGATAGGAAGTAATAATTTTCATTAAAGTTCTAAAAACGTATTTTCAGTCTTCATTAAAATTTTATGCCCATAGTGAGAGACAGGCTCTAGAAAAACAGAAGTCAAGTCAGTTCTAAACTACAACTTAGTGTAGTATAATATTTCATGTCACCATTTTATGCTGTTTATTGTTAAGTGTGTTTAGAAGGAAAAAAGCTCCCTTGGTTGCTTTCATTTTGTTGTTTTTTGGGTTTTTTTTAAATTACTGTTATTTCAGTTTTACTTTGCTGTGCCCAGGTTCCACTAATTTTATCTGACCAGTTATTTAGTAGTGCCTCTTCCGAGGTTAGGATCTGAAGAAGCAGCAGGTTGTAGTGCTTCTTTCAGGTTTTGCAGAGCTAGGTCATAGTTGTTTCAATCTTCACATCTCAGAAAGAAAAACTGCAAAATCGTATTTTTTGCTGTTCTGCTGGAACAGCAGCAGCATTAATGTGTGTGTGCATTAGTTGTTAATAGAGATACGTTGGAGATCAGCATTTTTGGGTTTTTTTGGCTTAATTCACATGAACATGAAATAAAATTCTTTTTCTGGTTTTAAATTAAGTCAGTCAGTGTGATGAAAAGCAAGGGAACACTTTGTGCTTCCTCTATATATACCTTTTGTATGCTATATATCTTACATGGAAATAGACTGATTTTTCCTGAAATTTTATTCCTCTGACAATAATTGCTACAGATACCTTAATAAGTGTCTTAGTACATGACTTACTGTACAAATATCTTAATGTGGAAAATAAAATATCTTACAGTCTTTGGTCATCTGAAGTTATTACCTGGCAAAATACGTAGCATTATATCAAAGTGTTGTATTTTCTTGGTATTGTTAATGTGCAAAAAAATAAATAGCTTTCTGCTTCCAATTTACTTTCTTATGGAAAAACCCTCAACACTTTTTTGCTGGAAAAGACCACTAGCTGGAAATGAAAAAGGGCACGAGCCAAGTGCTCTACAGATGGGAATTCACTATTTGTTTCTTAATTCTCCCAATTTTTTGTTATCCTTGGATTGAAATATCACAGGAAATCCAGAACTTTTATCACTGTTGCTATATAATAGTAACTAGCAAATGAGGGTTCTGCTATATTAGGTCTAATAGTTATAATACAAGTTTTCATCTAAGCTGGTTTTTGTGAAAGAATGTTGCTCATTTATGAACCTATATAGCTATATAATTATAGGTATTTTAAGATAGATGTGTGTGAATTTGGAACCGGAGAACAATGTTTTGGCAAGTGGACACCAATACTTCATTAATTACTATTGATCAGCAATTTCTGCCTTCTGGCCAGCTTCTGACAATAATTTTAAAAGTGCTGCCAGCTTTTTCTAACTTTGGAAGTCCATATTTCTTTTTCTGTATCAAAAACACTACTACAGTTTCCTGTTGCAAATCTTTGTGCAGTTCGGAAAGGATTTTAATTGCTGCTTGAATAGTCTGGGTTTTGACAAAAATTACCAACGGACTTAGGAAATTAATCTAGTTATTTTAGTTACTGATATGGAGTAGTGATGGCTAACACCTTCTGTTTTGAGAGCTTGTTCTCAGGGTGTGGAATTTTTGTTGGTGTTTCAGTGCGACTTGACCAAATCTTAATTGTTCAGGCTGGAATTTTCCTGGATAACTATCTACCTAGAATTACACCTCTTTTTTTAAAAGCTGTATTGATTTTGTGGTATAGAATTGGGCAGCGATATCTTTGTAACTCTTCAATGCCTTGTGTTTTGGAATGGAGTCTTTGCAAATGAGGAAAACAGTTTTACATATTATGCTGTTTCATAATCACAGTTCTGAGTGTACACAGCAGTGCCAAACATTGGTACCAGGAAAGCACCAAAACGTGTGCCCGACTTGGAAAAATATACTTTCAGTTAGTGAAAGGCGACAGACAGCAATGTGGGCAAGGCCAGTTTTGGCTGTGGCCTTTGCTCTGGGCTGAATTCTGCAAGATTTTGAGCCAGTGTTGCCCCTCACGCCCCAGAAAATCAGGTTGACATGAAATTGGAGATTAGTGTGGAGCAAGATAGGCTGTCACAGCTCACTGCAATCAGTCCTGTCTGGGAGGTTTGATATCATAGTGGTATTTCATAATATATGTCACTTGTTCTGCTACTAGTGGATCAGAAAGATTAATATTTCCCATTATTAGAGTCGGTAGAAATTAGAATAGGTGTTATTCAAAGATTTGAGTCAAGGGTGTTTTACAAAAAATGCTTTTCTCGTGCATTGTAATACAGTAATTGTGAATAAAGAATTCTCTCAATCTTGAGGTTATTTAAGTAGGATGTGGAGATGAGGTCAAGCTAGGTATACACTGGGATGTAAAACTTTAGACACAAGCTTGTTTGCAAGGGGGAAACAGTAGTGATATGCATGTAGCCGTTTAAAGCAGGTAGGGAGAGACAAGACACATTAGATAAAGTGCTGGAAATTACTTCTGTGGTTGATGGAAGTGTACATCTACAGAACCTGGAGCAGAACATTTGAGTGTAGCATGTGTAAACTTGACTCTGGCTGGTATGGTGAAAATGCAGTGAAATAGAAGGTTGAGCTGGGAGTTGATCGTAGAAGAATGTGTGTGTTCCTAGAAAGTACAGATTAAAGTTGGCTTGGTGGGGAAGTACTGCTATGATTACAATCAGCTAAAAAAAGAGGTGTGGTATGAATAAAATACATATTTTAAAAATGAACATTTCTGGCAGAATAGGTAATAACAATGCAGCAGAGTGTGATTTGAAGCTGCCAAGTCCTTCACCCATAACTTCTTAAGGAATTATGTTTATATTGATAGTACTGTAAGAATTGTAATACAAAGTTGCATTGAATTGGTCACAAACAGGGTTTGCCTTATGTAGATGTTGGTGTAGAGCTCATTTGCTTTTGAAACCGAAACTTTTATAAACTAATGAAAAAATTATTGATGAGGGGTGCTCAAACAATGGAACAGGTTTTCTAGAACAGTCTTTCAGTCTTCATTCTTAAAATGGTTGGAACCTGACTAGATGAATCCCTGAGAAATCTAATTAGCTGTGCTTTGAGCACTGGGTTAGAACAGATGACCTCTGAATTTCTATTTCAACCTAAATCATTCTGTGACTTTTAAGCTCCACATAGTTAATAAAGCCAATTGGACTGAGTATTTTTTCATATGGTGAGAGCTGGAATTCCTTCAACTCAAAGATGCTAATAAGGATATTAGAATTTATTTTGAGGAAAAGAAGAACTGATTGACAAAGAAAACTAAGTTACCAGTTCAATGAGTTAGCTCCTCTGTCTGCTGTGCTGCAGTACCTGTTTGCATGTCCTTAGCCCATAGAACACACAATTTGGTTCATCTTCTTCCCACTGTGTCAGGGGATTAAGCTAAACTAAATTACTTTCTTTGTTGTGGTGAAGAACACATGTGGTTTGTTACCAAAGCTCAGCTGACATACTGTATTTCATTGTTGCTCTAATAACTTGGTCATGTGCCTAAATCTTCTGGAGTCTTACTTATTGGGACTAAGTGGAAATACTTGATGTGGTTCAGTATGGAAAACTATTACTTAAGATAGAGATTAGTAAAAGAATTGTAGAGAAGGAGCTGGTAGAGATGTTAGTAGAATTAGAAGAGTGATTATGAAACGGGAATAATTGCAATGGAGCTCCTCAGGGATTGGTTTTCAGTCTTACATAGTATTTATATTAGTGTGTCAAGCCTTGATCTTCGATGCAAGGAAAATATTGCCAATACACAGGTAACTTTAGAAGAAGCTGCTCTGAGAAAGACTATTTGGAAGGAAAGCACTGTTTGAAGCAGAGTGAGTAGCACAGCTGAAACTTCATCTGAAATGATGCATACGATTCTTGCCATCTGTAGTCAAGGAAGAAGAATAGATAATACTAGTATAGGTACACAGATGAACTACAAGCAAGATAGTGGAATAGGGAGTCTGGCAAAATAATCTAGGAGGAGGCAAGTTGATCTCAGAAAATGTGATGAGGCAATAATCACCAAACAAGGATAAAAACTCTTGTAAGTTAATTGAAGAGGTTGGCTCAAAAATATTTTTTTGTAAATTAATTACATGAAAATGTCTGGTCATCTTAATGTTAAAAGGTTTTCAGCAAGACCATGGGGAGAAAAAGGAGTGTCATAAATTTAGAAAAGATGTCACCATGAATTTCTGTAACAATGTAACATAACTTTTAAAAAGGAAGCAGCAGTCAATTCTAGAATTTTTTTCGCAGTCTTGCAGACTCAATCACTAGCTCTGCATGATGTTGCAGAAGCAAGGGGAACAGGTTTGCTAAAGTAAACATGGTTGTAGAACTGTATTAGCCTTAGAAATCAAATGATTTGGACTGTTCATTCTATGCCGTGATAAAGAATTCTGATATAAAAATAGCACAAAAGAAATGAAACTGTATCAGAATCTTGTTAATAATCCTGATGATAATGATCATAATGTCTTCACAGTATTAAATACTGAAAACTGACAGGTTGCTTTAGTCATGTACTTTCTGGGAACAAAAGCATTTTTTAAAATAAACTGGATGGTAGTGTTGTTTCAGCTAGTATGTTGTGAGCACTGTAATATATTTTGTAATAGTAACTTCAGCATGGTTTCATGAAACTTGGAAGAGCCAAGTTAATGCTTCCCAGACAGTTCCCTATTCTTTCTCCTCCTCCCATTTTTTTTCAGCTTCCTTATGTATAACTTATGTGGGTTCTGGCACTCCACAGACTTGATTTGGAAGCCCCAATGTTTCTAACATTTCTACCATGTTAGAAAACAAGCCCAGGAAAAAAAAAATTGTCATAGTTTTCTGCTAGAGTAATGAGTTAAAGCAGTGCACTGAGTAGCTTGACAAGTAGCAGGACTAGTACCAGGGATGGAATAGGATGCCATAGCCAGGTTTGATGTATGGGAGGAGGGAAGGAATAAGAGTGGGGATAGGGTGGAGCAAGTCTTTCTGTTGGCAGCGTTGGACTGTTGATGGGTTCAGCTGCAGCCAGAGTTAAGTCTGCTTCATTTAATGTGTTTCTAGTAGATACATATGATAACTACCTCAGAATTTGTGACTATTCTATATTCTATACTGTTAGTTATGTAGGTAATGCAGCCTAATTTTGTAGACTGTCATTCACTTTTACCACCCTAAAATAGTCTTCCTGAATTTGCTGGTGGAGTCTGATTTTGCACCTCAGACTGACAAAATAGAGAATCTTCCTATGTATGTTAAGTAGAAGGAATTGTTTGAAGCAGTGGCAGGAGCTACACCAATGTGTTTTAAATATTGTACTTCTACTGTTATGTTAAGAATTTGAAAATAAAATGAAACATAATTGTGAGTACAACTCACAGCTGAATTAAATTTGGATGGAATGCAAGTGTTCTTATAAGTAATTAGGGGACTACAATGGGGAGATGGTGGAGTCCAGTCATGGAAGACCATTAGTAATAAAATGTTATCTTTCTGCTTCTTTTTTAACATAATGATGTTTCGGATTCTGCTATAATTAAAATGACAAAATCCATTTTCCTAAAAATAAATAAAATTGCTAAACACAAGGGAGATACAGAAATGTCTTTTGCAGAAATAATAATATGTATAGTTGAAAGGTGTTTTGTTTCTGGCAGTTCTGTCAGAATATTGAAGACTTTAGGAAAAAATACTGTAACTTGTTCCTTTTGGTTTTGAGCATAACCATACTAGAATTCCATTTTGCCACTGAATATGTTTGCTTCAAGTGAGATTTCATTTTTCTATTTTATTCTGGAAAACGGGACACTACCTCCATGATAGGCATGGAGTTTAGTTTTGAGTTATCTTTTAATAGTGCTATGGAGATGTGAAACCCTATAGAGATTCTTAAATATTGTTGAACAACAGTGCAGGAAATGTACTAAAAAATTGAGAATAATTGCTCAATCCCCATTTCATATCATTGTTCCAGATAGGGATATTTTGCCCAGGTCACTTTATTTGTTTAAAAACCAAAATATCTATTCTAAATTTCTAATCATAAAAGCATAGTTACATATCAATATAGGACAACATGATGCAGAGTTACACATCAATATAGAACAATAATACTAGTTTCTGTTCAAATAATTAAACCTTTGAAGCCATCGTTTTTTCTTTCCGCTGTTAGTATTTACACAGTAAATAACCACATATTAATGTCCTACCTGCAAATTTTAGAGAGGCAAATTAGTCTCAGCATGTGCCTTGGAGACTGCCAGAGATCTGGTAGCAGTATTCTTGCTCGATTTGACTGTTCTTTGATGCTTCATGTTGTGAAGCAGCAGACTGCTCTACGAGGGAATGGGGCCAGCTTTTATAATTCTAAACTCTGTGGGAGAAGTCCCCCATCAGAGATGCCTATTTAAGGTGTCTCTGCCTGAAATCCAAAGATTTCTAAGATAATCTTCGGAAGTCTTTAAAATCTCATTACTTTAATATGATTTATTGAAGAATTTTATACAGATGCAGGTCAGTAGTGATCCCTAACAGAAAAGTATTTTTTCTTAATTTGACAGGTATGTCTGTTTTATTGAAGAATGACTAGAACATTAAAAAACTTATTGGTCATGAAAAGATAACAATTTAAGATTTCTGTATTGTTTTGAATGAAACACTTGTTTTCCACTGCTTGAGGAAAAAAAACAACCCCAACACAAACTCCCCCCCTTGCCAAGAAAGTCATTACCTGCATGATATGTGTGCATCCACAGAAACTTTAAAATGGTAGAGACTTTTTAGTGGAGGTGGGGAAAAAAAAGCCATTTAAGTGTATGGATAGACCAATAGCTGTTCTAGGTCTGTTTGTAGAACAGGCAAGTATTAATCAAATCGGGGATTTTAAAGTGTGTAGTTATTAATTTAGTATGCTGGATTATTTATCTAATTATTTACTTACTGTCTTTTTCCAATGTAGCCAGCAGCCAGCTTCGGGTGTAGCCTATTCCCATCCAACCACAGTTGCCAGCTACACCGTACACCAGGCACCGGTCGCTGCGCACACAGTTACTGCAGCCTATGCTCCAGCAGCAGCTACAGTCGCCGTAGCCAGGCCTGCTCCAGTAGCTGTTGCAGCTGCTGCCACAGCCGCTGCATATGGAGGCTATCCTACAGCACACACAGCTACAGATTATGGTTACACACAGAGGCAACAAGAAGCTCCACCACCACCACCTCCTGTCACTACGCAGAATTACCAGGTGGGTTAAAAAAAAAAAGATTATTTCTGTTGTGTGATTTTTAAATGATAGATTAAAAGGAGGAGGCCTATTTGGATGAGAGAATGTGGTGATATTTATCTTTTTTTTAATTCTGTGATTTACAGTTTGAGTACGACTCAAATTACATTGTAGAAAAAACTGATAGAATGTGAGGTGCTGTAGTCTTGTGTGGTCCATGTAGAGGAATATCAGCACTAGTACTGCAAGAACTAAGATTCAGACATTCACAAAATAAGCTGGAGAGGGACTTTTTACAAGGACATGTAGTGGTAGGACTAGGTGTAACAATTTAAACTGAAAGAGGGTATATTTAGACTGGATGTAAAGAAGTTCTTCACTGTGAAGGTAATGAGACACTGGAAGAGGTTGCACAAAGAAGTCATGGCTGTCCCCTCCTTGAAAGTGTTCAAGGCCAGGTTGAATGGGACTTTGAGCAACCTGGATCTTTAAGGTCCTTTGCAGCCTAAATCATTCTGTGATTCTGGATAAGCAATGAGATGAGGTTTACATCAAAGTGATTTTTGTGAAACTGCTTCAGAAAGGAGTAGCACTGTCTTGTCTCAGGTAGCTTAAATATTCAAGTGGTGTGCAGTGAACTGGGTCATGGTGTTGATATAGCTGAAAAACTGTTATAAAAGTTTCCAGTGATAGTAGAAGTAGTCCCCTTGTCAGATTCCTGTTTGCCACAGGAATTCTAGTTCCAAATTTATGAGAATAGAAGATTGGCCTAGGAAAAGAACTATCCTTTATGTAGTCCTGGGGTACCCTTTTGAGATCACTGCCTAACCTCGTGTGGCTACAGGCTTCTACAAAAGGGAACTGTTCATCTGTGTTCATCTTGGATGTTGAAATAGTATGTCTCTTGTAATAATTTTTAAACTTTTTAGTCCTAAACTTATCAAGGCATTGCCTAGATTCTAATTAGTATTTTGATTTGTTTAAAGGATTATACTACTGCTGCATGTTCTTATATAATTTTTATAATTTGTTGCATATGGTAATAAGTTGTAACGCAGGAGGCCTTCCTGTAGCATATGTCAATTACTAGAGATATTTGGATGGAAAAGAAAGTCCCACAAAATAAATAAAAATCATTCCAGTTTACACAGGTTGTCTGGAAAAGAGATATTTTTGTTATATTTCTTGGAAATAAAAAGAATTTTTATACATTAGCACATTTCAGCTATAACATAATTCATGCCTTGCTATCCCTCAGTTGATCAACTCGTTACACTTTACCATAAATATGATGAGGATGAGAGAATATCTGTACATACATATGATGACTTCCAGGTACTCTCCTTCTAAGCTTTGTGGTCATTGCTGAGTTCTAGAGGTGTTGAACGGGCTACTTGCCTTAACACCATAGATTAGATATGGTTGCCTGATGGACTAGTTGATACACCAAAAAGTAAAGAAGGCTTTAAAAGTATCACTTCATACTCTCATAAAACATAACAATAAAAATATAGTTAGTGATGGGATTTTTAAAGCTGATATAGGGTCATGTTTGTAAACTTGTGGATTTATTGTTGTTTGTAGAAATTCACATTTTGTAGAGATCTGTGGTGATTTTCCACTTCATATTTTACAGAAATGTGATCTGATACAGTCGTTATGAAACACTAGTGAGAGTAGCTGCATTTCACTACCAAAAATAATTTGATAGGGAAAGTGATTTAATTTAATAGCATGAGGTTATTTTCTGCCTTAAACCTGGGAAAGATCATCAAGGTTGCTTTAAGGATTGAAGCGTCTGTAAACATAAATTTAATTTCTCTAATGCATTTGTTTGTATATAGTGTATCCATAAAGGTGTTTTTAAATCTACTTCAGTAGACCAGAAGAAAATACATTGTTTCTTCAACTCTGCTACTGACTTTTATTACTCTGGCTACATACTTAATGGA
This sequence comes from Brachypteracias leptosomus, assembly GCA_013401335.1. Taxonomy (NCBI): domain Eukaryota; kingdom Metazoa; phylum Chordata; class Aves; order Coraciiformes; family Brachypteraciidae; genus Brachypteracias; species Brachypteracias leptosomus. Next base: position 190,198 of record VYZX01019439.1, read on the forward strand.
GACATTTACTAGGTTTTCTTATTTTTATTATTATTTTTAGGATTCGTATTCTTATGTTCGATCCACCGCCCCAGCTGTAGCTTACGACAGCAAGCAGTACTATCAGCAGCCCACAGCGACTGCGGCCGCGGTGGCTGCTGCTGCCCAGCCACAGCCCTCAGTAGCCGAGTCATACTACCAGACAGGTGAGTGGCATGACTCAAACTGCCTTCTTTATACACGGTCTGCGTACAGCTTTAATACCTTAAAAATAGTTTTTTGAATATTTCATGTCATCCAGAATTTTTTTTTTTGTCATGTAATCTCTATCAACATGTAGGAAAAAATGGCTGCACCTAGAGCTTGAACATTATTGTGACATTGTCATAAATTGATATCTCTGAGGTTTAGGTTGTTATTAAATACTCTCAAACATACTTATAGGCAAAGTTCTTGTTGATTTGTCTAGAAACCTTGCTGAAGTAGGTTTCAGAGAGTCAGCAATGGGTTCAGATGATTACTCGATTAGAAAGACTTTATTAATTCCGTAGTTACTTTACGTAGTTCTTTCATTATAGGTATCTTGATTGCTACAAAGCATAAATCCTATTTACTTTTTAAACTTTAATTAGAAATAATAGGAAAGCTGAGGTGTACTTCACTTTAGTGTACTCTAGTAAAACCGTTGAATGAGAAGGGTGTTTAAAAACATGGCAGCACAGTTAAATAACTCTGAGGTTTACTTGTGTGAGCTGTGACATGATTAAACAGTCATGTGATGCGTGGTACACAATGAACAACCATGATAGGAAAAAAAACCCAACCATAACAAAAACCCAATCCCAATCAAACAAAACAAAGCCAACTTGTTATGTGTTTATTCCCCAGTGTATTAAGTATCACTTAATATGGTTTGCATTTCATTCAGCTAAAACATACCAATGTTTGTACACTTCCATTTTCCATCCTGATTAGCTCCGAAAGCAGGATATAGCCAAGGTGCAACTCAGTACACCCAAGCCCAGCAAACACGACAAGTGACGGCAATTAAACCGGCGACCCCAAGTCCAGCAACGACGACGTTCTCTATATATCCGGTATCCTCTACTGTGCAGCCAGTGGCAGCTGCAGCTACTGTTGTTCCATCCTATACTCAAAGTGCAACGTACAGTACAACAGCAGTTACTTACTCTGGTAAGAATTTTGCATATTATGTTGCTGGGATCTTTGCAGTTGCTACAGGAGAGGCTTTAAATACTCGGAATTTTAGCAGTTTATGTTCAATTACATCACAGTCTGCTAAGAAGTATCAATCAGTTCAGTTCTTATAATGGTAAAATATTTTGCTGTATCTTTAAAGGTTTGATGTTTGTGCCTATTTTGTTAGATGTGAGAAAGCATTGACATCGACATTGCTGCATGCCACAGTATTTTGCAACTTACTGTAAGATTTAGAAAGAGAAGATGGGGGATGGAAAAAATAAGGAACTGCATCCACACAAATATTACCCAGGGAAATTGGAAGGGAGCATGCTGCCATAAAACAGCAGTTACAGAGGCAGGAAGGAGCTGTCCAATATAAATCTTGACCCAAAATGGGAGGAGAATGTGTGCTGAAAAAAAGACTTCTCTTCAACCATGAGAAATCCAAAAGGTGGTTAAAGATGAAAAGGTGTTAACTCTATGGGCAGATGGTAATGAACTGTCATATTATAGCTATTTTGAATTTTTGGTTTTGTTCTGTTTTCTGCTTAAACAGGGATTTTAAGAGTTCGTTGAGGCAGAGCCTGATCAGAGGATTAAAACAGTTGAAGCAATAGATGTAGAAAGTTTCTGGGGAAACTGGCTTGAGGGTATGAAAGCTCAGTTTCCTTGATTTGTTCAACTTTGATACTAGAAATCAAGGACTTCTTAGCCAGGTTTTAGCGGGCAAGCAGCTTCTCTGCACTAAATCCACTTTATTCAATGGAATAGAATGTAATAGTACTAGCTGTTCCATCTGTTATCTTCTATTTTTTTATTCTTTGCTTTCCTCTACATGATGTCTGTTCTACTTGCCATTTGGGAACTTGAACAGCAAATCTGAATCTGGAAGACTGCTTACTTCAAGTGGACTTTGTTAAATCTTTTACTAAAATTCTAGTTGTGCCTTACTCAGTCTTACCAGTTGTACTAGGAAATTTCACATTATTTAGGTTTGTTTTGATACATCTGACATAACTGAGTGTCTGCAAAGATGTGTCTAAAATCAAATATATTCCTTGATACAATTGGTAACTGTATTCGTGTACTGTGAAACATCAAGAAGAATTCAGACTACCTTACAAGATCTCAATAAATCATTTATGTCCTGCCCTGCCCCCCCAAGTTCTATTATGCAACATGTTTTCAATTAGTGTGTTATGTAATTGATACATGATGTACAGTGATGTAACATTTATTTTATTTTGATCTTTGAGGTACCTCTTACTCTGGCTATGAAGCCGCAGTGTATTCAGCTGCATCGTCCTATTACCAGCAGCAGCAGCAGCAACAGAAACAGGCAGCGGCAGCAGCTGCTGCTGCTGCTGCAACAGCTGCTTGGACAGGGACCACCTTTACTAAAAAGGCACCATTCCAAAATAAGCAACTGAAACCAAAACAACCTCCCAAACCACCCCAGATCCACTACTGTGATGTTTGTAAGATCAGCTGTGCTGGACCACAGGTACCTGTATTATGTAATATTCTGCTATACACTTTAGTCGTAATTTCTTCAGCTAAAAATCTGACCCCTTTAAGAATACTTGTAAATTTTTAAAGACCTGAGTCTATATTTCTACTAAAGGAATGATTAAATGAAAATGTGTGCTATTTATAGAAAGAGTTCTATGAGAAGACAAAGACATTCATTGCCTGAGCTTGTACAGAGAAGCTTCAGCTGTGCTTTGGACTTCAGAAATAATCTCAACTTTGAATTTGATTTGCTTTCTTAGCTTAGCAAACTCCTTAGAAAATTCGTTTTTCAATACTATGGAATTACATAAATTTTGTGAATGGTACGCCTGAAAGTTTATTCTTCATTGTATTCCAGCATCCCTATTTAATTTCACATTGGATACAAGCGTGTAGAAAGTAGATACCTGTTCATGCTGAGTGTTTATGTGTGTGTCTGGCTAAACAGTTCTTACCCTTTAGGTAAACTTGTCGTTATTTCCCACCCAGTCTGCTCTCTAGAGTGCCACTGTTGCTATAGGAACTAATACCAACTTCTGCATTTCATTTTCAGCAAAGCTTTAGTTATGCACTACCTCCTTTTGAATTGATTTTTTTAGTTCTCTGGATATACTTGAACACCATGGTCTTGTAGTTTGAGGAAAATTCAAAGTCAAGAGTAACTGAATGCAATGCTGGAAACAGCCATTTTCTGATCATATCAGGTTTTCAATAGTAATATCTGTTTACCAGTACTTGACTGAGGAAGTAAGAATTTAGAGAAGAAAAGCCCACATTGTATTGCCTAAATCCTGGTGGAATCTTGATGATGGACCAAGAAAATTTCTTGGTCTTAGAAGTGGCCAGCTAATACCTTAGTGTATGTCATATGGAAGAAATGCAGTGTAGGAAGTATTTCTTATAAAAAGTGTGTGGTTTTATGCTGTGTTCTGTATTACCTGTATTCACATGAATGCTGAACAAGCAGTACAAAACCAGCTTATTGTGTGTGTATTATTTATTTAAACAGACTTACAAAGAACACTTAGAAGGCCAGAAACACAAAAAGAAGGAAGCAGCATTAAAGGCTTCCCAGAACACCAATAACAGCAGCACTTCTGCTCGTGGAACTCAGAATCAGTTGCGCTGTGAGCTTTGTGATGTGTCTTGTACAGGGGCAGATGCTTATGCTGCCCATATCCGTGGAGCCAAGCATCAGAAAGTAAGAGTTACCTCTTTTTCTTATTATGCAGATTTGTCTGGGATAGAGTTACTTTTCTTCCCAGTGGCTGGTACAGCGCTGTGCTTTGGATTTAATGTGAGAATGATGCTGATAGCACAGTGATGGTTTAAGTTGTGGATCAGTAGTACATACTCTAAGACAAGGACTTTTTAGTTTCCCATGTTTTGCTAGTGACTAGGCATGCAAGAAGCTGGGAGGGAACATAGCCAGGACAGCTGATCTGAACTAGCCAAAAGGATATTCCGTACTATAGAATGGCCTGCTCACAATATAAACTGGGGGGGAGTTGGTCGGGAGGGCTGATCACTGGTTGGGCATTGGTCAGTGTGTGATGAGCAAGTGCTTCTTAGAATGTATGTGTCCATATATTTTTTTTTTTTCCCCAAGATCACTTTTATGTAAAGAAGCAATAGCTGACTTTATAGTTGTATTGATGTCTGTTTTACATTATTTTTTATAGTTATTCCAGGGAGATCTCATATTATGAATTTCTCTTCATTCCTACAGGTAGTAAAGTTGCACACAAAACTTGGCAAACCCATTCCTTCAACTGAACCAAATGTGGTTACCCAGGCTACTTCCTCAACATCCACATCTGCTTCCAAGCCAACTGCCACTGCTTCAAATATAGCAACTAGCAGCAGTACTGTGAACTCCTCTGTTGCATCCTCTGCAGTGAAAATTCTTACCCCCACAGCAAACACACCACTTAACACTGCGTCCAACAACAAAACATCTTCAACTGCTGCTAATATACCTGTAAAGAAAATATCTACACCGAAAATAAACTTTGTTGGCAAGTACAGAAGTCAGTCTTTATTTTGAAACCTAACCTATTCTATAATTTTTTTTAAGACTTAGAGCATCAAATACAAATGTATTTAGTTATCTTTATGCATGAGTAACTCTATGCTTAAGAGAATTACTGATAGGTCAAAATAAGAATGTATGTAAAAGTTTTGCTTCAAAATTTATAGTGTTTTCTGCCTAGTTGTCTCCACCTGACCTCTCTTGGAGGCTCATCCCACCTTCAAAAGAAGCCTCCCACCTTTGGTTTCTTATGTAGTAGCTGCTGGAGTATTGCAGTTTATAGTCCAGTTGGTAACCAGCAGTAGGTTGGCAAATGATAACTGGGCAACTGAAACATCCTTGCAACAATGGAAATAGAGGAAACTTTTGAGATGAGCATGACAGACATTTAGAGATGGGAAGCAGCTGTTCAACAATAAGCTATCCTGCTCTTGAAGGAAAGACCTGGGCAATTGCAGCACTGAGAGTGTACTACCTTTCTTAGTACAAACACTATAAGGTTTTGAAGTACTTCTTTGGATCCATTAAAAAAAAAATCCGATGACAAAAAACAGATTAATATTATATTTGCCAAGTTGTTCGTATTCAGTCTTAACTCTTTTGAAAAAGCAAGAAAACTAATAATGAAAATTGCAGTTACATAAAGCAGAAGTTTTTCTTGCTAAAATAAAAACCTTAGTGTTTAAATAACTTACGTGTTGTTAGACTTATTTTTAATAATCTTTTAGTTGTATTTCAAATATGCTTAATTTTTAGCTAATTTTAAATTAGCTAGTGATAATGCTTTGGCCAGAACATTGATATTTGCAAATAAAGTCTTTAGTTTGCACATCATGTGTGATCACACTCTCATTTATGAAAGTTAATGATTTAAATTTTTTTGGTTTGTAGGTGGCAATAAGCTTCAGACAACGGGAAGTAAATTGGAAGAAATGAAATCAGCTGAAACAGTTAAAACAACTCCTGCTGCTACAGTACAAACACAGGAAGTAAAACCAGACACAGCATCTGAACCAGTGACTCCCACAACTCTTTCAGCATTGCAAAGTGATGTCCAGCCAGTGGGCCATGACTATGTGGAGGAGGTATTGACATGAAAATGTGTATTATTTTTTTTAACAATTTTAGCGAAAAATTGTTCAATGTGAAACAGAGTAACAGAAAGGTTGAGGTTCACAGGAACCTCTGGAGGTCATCTGGCTCTACCTCCCTGCTCAGGCTGGGTCACTTTGAAACATTGCCCAGGACCGTATCCAGCCAACATTTTATTATCTCTGAGAATGGAGAATCCACAATTTCCCTGGGCAGGCTGTGCCAGGGCTCAGTCACCCTCCCAGAAAAAGGAAGGAGTTTCCTGATGTTCAGAGGGAACCTCCTGTGTTTTGGTTTGTGCCCATTTCCTCTGGTCCTGTCACTGGGCAGCACTGAGAAGAGCCTGGCTCTGTCCTCTTTGCAGCCTCCCTGCAGGTATTTCTACACATTAAGGAGACTCTCCCCTTGGCCTTCTCTTCCCCAGTCCCAGCTCTCTCAGCCTGGCCTCACAGGAGAGGTGCTGCAGTCCCTTCCTCATCTTTGTGGGCCCTTTGTTGAACACTCCCCAGTATTTCCATGTGTCTCTTGTACTGGGAGCCCAGAACTGGACACAAGGACTCCAGGTGTGGCCTCACCAGTGCTGAGTTAGAGGGGCAGGATCACCTCCCTTGACCTTCCAGCAGCACTTTGTCTAACGCAGCCCAGCACACCACTCGCCTTCTTTGCTACAAGGGCACGTTGCTGGCTCATGTTCAACTTGGGTGTCCACCAGGACCCCCAGGTCCTTCTCTGCCAAGCTGCTTTCCTGCAGCGTGGCCCCCAGCATATAATGCTGCTGTGTACTTCTCGTTGTTGAATTTCATGACATTCCTGTCAGTCCATTTCTCCAGCGCATTGAAATCTCTCTTCTCTCTCTTCTCTGGATTTCAGTGCAACCCTCTGGCTTACCAGGCACTCTTCCTAGTTTTGTGTCATCAGCAAGCTTGTTGAGGGTTCACTCTGCCCCATCAGCTGGATCATTAATGAAGATATTAAACAGGACCAGACTCAATATTGACCCCTAGGGTACCCTGCTGGTCAGTTACTAGCCTCCAGCTAGGCTTCATGCAGTTGTTTACCATGCTCTCCGCCTGGCCATTCAGCCTATTTTCAGTCCACCTCACAGTATGCTTATCCAGTCCATACATCAGCAGCTTGTGTAAGAGGATATTCTGGTAAGACTGTGTCAAAGGCCCTACTGAAATCAACATAAACAATTACCAACTGCTCTCCCCTCATCTACCAGACTGGTCATTTCATCACAGTAGTTTAGCATGTTGATCGAGCATGACTTCCCCTTGGTAAAGCCATGCTGGCTACTGATGATTTTTTTGCCCTTAATGTGCCTGGAAATGGTTTCCAGGATTAGCTGCTCCATCATCTTCTGATGGATCAAGGTGAGACTGGCTGACTTCTAATATCCTGGGTCTTCTGTGAAGATAAGGACAACAAGGCATTGAACCTGCCCAGGCTTCTGCATATGTTTACATTTTTATATTGTACATGTTTCTTTTATGCTTAGTGGGCATTCTTCATGTGGGTGGTATGAGATACGTGAATGAAGTCTGATGTAAATTTTTCATGATTTGGAAGTTTGTAATTATTGAATTCAGTATGTTCAGGCTGGAGTTTAAAGCTGTGTGCTCTTTGGAATGGAAAAGCTTTGTTGCAGTACCAAGCACAATGTTGCATCTATCAGAATTGAAAGTTCTTCTTTGCCTTCTTTCAGTTGTGTGAACTGCTTCGCATGTTTTGAGACAGGAAGACACTATCCACGAGCGCACAATTAGATTAATTTTTACATTAGCTTTATTATTGTTTTTGTTTGTTTGTTGAAAAAAAGCCAAATGTGTTATAACTTCATTTTCCAGGTAAGAAATGATGAAGGAAAGGTGATCCGCTTTCACTGTAAACTTTGTGAATGCAGTTTTAATGATCCTAATGCCAAGGAGATGCACTTAAAAGGGAGGCGGCACAGACTTCAGTATAAGGTGAGTAGAAATGCTAATGTTTCTGTCTGAAAGTCCACCAGATGTCAGCTGATAGATTACACGTTCTTATGTTGAAAGACTAGACAAAACTAGGTAGTCAGAGTAAACAGCATATAAAAAAAGGTAGAGAAATACATTTCTTCAGGAGTATAGTCTTTAAAGAAGTAATGCAGACTGTGGAACTGTACCTTGGTTTGAATTTTTTTTTTAACCATTTTGAACATTGCTTTCAGACAACCTTTGCAACATTAAAATATGGCAATATGTATGCAAGCAACAGCAGGTTATGTTTACCATGAATTTCAAATAGTGTAAAATGGTTTTGGCTGGATAAACCACATAAATCCTTTGTGGAGACATTTGAGAAAAAAATGTTGCAGGTTTTTTTATGTCAGGAATTGAGAGACACCTTTACTGACATATGGTGTGCATTTTGATTTTGTAAGATTATATTGGAGGAGTCTGCTGTGGTCACAGGACATACAGTGGACCTGGAAAGGAATGAAAGAAGATAAAAAGTTGCCAAACAATTTTATTCAGTAACTCATGATTATGCCCCTGTATAAAGGACTCTTCAGGAACAAGGCATCAGGAAGCGCATTGTAGTTAAGATGAAGTGTTTTTTCAGGCTATACAGTAGTCATCCTGCTACAGGATGAACTGCAAATTACTTAGTATTTCATATAACATTTTAATCTTAAATTGCCTTGTTGTCATTTAAGAGGGAATTCATGCTATTTGTAATATGTTGCTATTTCTTTCCTTTAAAATGCTGGACGCATATTTTTTAAATTTTTTTTTTTCTTGAACTACTTATTCAATGCAGTTCTAAAACTGCCATTTTACTCACCTTGATTTTATCATAGTCCAGTAGTGTGTGTTAAGTACATCAGAAGAACTCTAACTTTGAGATGAGAAAAGGAAAAATAACATTCATTATTTTTTCTAAACTAGAAAAAAGTAAACCCAGACTTACAAGTAGAAGTAAAGCCCAGTATTCGAGCAAGAAAAATTCAGGAAGAGAAGATGAGGAAACAGATGCAGAAAGAAGAATACTGGAGAAGGCGAGAAGAAGAAGAGCGCTGGAGGATGGAAATGAGGTACTAAATTCTGTTTTATTACCAGATGAGACAAAGCTGCAGTCAGATTGTCTAAAACTATGCTTCTGTAGTTACTTATTTTGAATACTTGCTTTGGGAACTCTGTTCTGTCTTGTTTTAAATTGTCAGTATCACTCTGTTATTTTTGTTGTTAGTGTTCAATCCCTCTGAGGAATGCATACTTAATACAATTTTTTTGCTATAAATTCAGACCCACTTTCAAAATAACCATTCATTTTAGTTACCCTCTGGAGTTCACTAATATTGCTTATGACTACTAGAAATGAGTTAGTGAGGACATATAGGAACTTATTTAGAATGATTACATGTATTAACTGCTATATAAAGAGAACACTTTGATGCACTTTAGGCGATATGAAGAGGACATGTACTGGAGGAGAATGGAGGAAGAACAGCATCACTGGGATGACCGTCGCAGAATACCAGATGGAGGATATCCTCATGGTCCTCCAGGACCCCTAGGCCTGCTGGGAGTTAGACCAGGAATGCCTCCTCAGCCCCAAGGACCAGCTGTGAGTTTCTTTACTTGAGGGGAAAAAAAAGAAATCATACTTACCAGGAGGCACAGTTAAGAACTATACATTATTCAGTGCTAATTCAGTTGTCTTCTTTGTTTCTTAATAAAAGATTTGGAAAAGTGAAAAGAAATTACATGCATAGAAATTATGAGTAAGTGGACCTGTCTTCCAGAATAAGTCCACTGCAATGACAGAAGAATGCTTTAAAGAGAAATATTGTTTCTTCTGACATATGTGTCACTCTAGATTGGTGTACTACTTTTTATTTAATTGGATTATGCAGCATTATTTATCTAATTGTGGACAAATGCATGGATAAAATGTGATTGGATCATCAGTCCCAGAGGATAATGGTTAGTGGTGGGTCATACTCTACCTGGAGGCTGGTGACAAGTGCAGCACTGCATGGGTTTATCCTGGGATTTTTCTCATTAGCACCTTACCAATGATCTGAAAGGTGATGAATTGAGTGCGCATTGGAAGGTTTGCAGCTGACATGAAACTGAATCAGTTTAGGGTTGGAGAAACCTCTGAGGGCAGGGCTGCCATCGAGAGGGACCTAGGCAGACTGGAGGAATGGACCAACAGGAACTTTATGAGAGTTCTGCAAGGATAAATGCCTAATGCTTGCACTTGGGAAGGTACAACCCCTTGCACTGAGGGGCTAGGGAACGACAGGCAGGGTAGCAGCCTGGCTGAAATGGATCTGTGGATCTTGGCAGATACGAAGCTGAAAATGAGTCAACAGTGTGCCCTGGAAGTAGCGAAGGCTAGCAGCATCCCGAGTTATATTAACAGGTGCATAATCAGTAAATGAAGGGGAGTGATCAGCTCTCAATAGACCCAAATAGCAATACTACATGCAGTTTGAGGTTTTCCAGTACAAGAAAGATATTATAAACCATAGCAGGTTTAGTGTGAAACTACCAGGATGGTCAGGGATCTTGAACACATGCTCTATGAGAAGAGACTGAAGAATCTGAGCATGTTCATCCTGGAGAAGAGAGTTTCAGTGGGACCTAATAGCCGCTTAATACTCGTGCATTATAAAGATAATGGAATAAGGCTGTTTATAGTCATGAGAGGGCAAAATAAAACCAGCTTAAGCTGAGACAAAAGGTGTTTGAATTGAAAACAGGAAGTAATTTTTTTCACACAGATGTTGTGCAGCCTCCATCTTTGACGGTTTTCAGGAACTAGCTGGATTAAAGCCCTGAGCAACATGGTATGATCTTACACCTGACCATGGTTTGCACAGGAGTTTGGATTAGAGGACTTCCTGAGATCCCTTCCTCTCTGAATTCTGTGATTCTATGAAAGCAATCATGGATACTTTATTTTGCAGTGATATGCAAGTACTTCACAGTTGATAGAAAGTCAATAGATGTTTATACTGGGGAGATGCTTTTGATCCTTAGATTTCTTAAGTTGTCTAATTTTGATACATTTCATGTTTTTTCAGGCATGATTTGTTGTGACCAGTGTAAGTTGTTATGGACACTTCAGTTCATGTTTTGTTACATTTTGTTAATTTCAAGTTTAAATATTCTGCTGTTTAGCCACATGTTTGGGTTTTGGTTGCTTACGATTTGTGAATTTGGGAGTGTACCCAAATTTCAGAAATATGTTTTTTCATCTGTTTAGCCTCTACGCCGTCCTGACTCCTCTGATGACCGCTATGTGATGACCAAACATGCCGCTATATATCCAACAGAGGAGGAACTTCAAGCTGTCCAAAAAATTGTTTCTATTACTGAACGTGCATTGAAACTTGTTTCTGACAACATGACTGAGCATGAAAAAAGCAAGAACAAGGAGGGAGATGACAAAAAAGATGGCAGTAAAGACAGGTACTTTTTTTAATCACTTTTCAAGAATTTCATCTTCTGTTTCTGAATTTTTTCTGTACATTGTTATCAGTGCTTCCAGGGATTCTCTTCTCTTTGGGTTTTGATGTGGCATATGTCACTATCACCTCAAAAGTATGTGGAATACTCCTATTTTATTTCACTTTTTTGTCTTCAGGATGAATCTAAAGGCTTTTATATTATTTTAAATGCAACTTCTAACTATAATTCACAGAGCCTTGAAAGGAGTTTTGCGGGTGGGCGTTTTGGCGAAAGGTTTGCTACTCCGTGGAGACCGAAATGTCAATCTTGTTTTGTTATGTGCTGAAAAGCCTTCAAAGACACTGCTCAGTCGTATTGCTGAAAGTCTTCCCAAACAACTTGCAGTAAGTAGAATTTAGATTTTGGATTTCAGTTTTTGTAAAAATACTGTAGAAATCTGTCCTCAAGTCTAATGTCTGCAGGGCTCACTGTGCCAGGTTTCATATCTTGGGTTCAGTTTCTTCCATCTGAATTCAGGGACTGTGCTGCATGTTTTGCTTTCTTTATATTGTATCCATACAAGTGTCTAGGTGTTTTCACTAGCAGTGTAGTTATCGATCATCATTTAACAGCTTTCATTTAATTGGGAAATAGAAATGAACAGGAGAAAGACTATTACCCAGTTACCAGCAACAACAAAGGTAATTTCTGCAGTGTTACAGGAAGCTAATTGCCTGAATGTCAAAGTTCACTGTTAATGCCAGTCTCCTGTGCTTGCATCTTGTCTCCAGTTTGTATGTGTCAGTGCTTTGTAGTCCCACTATTAGCTAAGAAAATCTTAGTGTTGTTTTGCTTTTTTAATTTGGCCCTATTTAAAAAAAAAGTACATGCAGTCTTAGAACATTCAGTGGAATTCATATAAACAATTTGCTCTATACATATAATTTGTTCCATAGGAAATGAAGGTATAGAATAAAGTTTCTGCTCTTTGCTGAGCAAAGCCTGCCCAGCATCAATATAGAATGCTTGTCTCAGCATTAGTATTTTGATACTGTGTGGCGAAATGTTTGGCAGATCAATGGCATGGTAGAAGCTTTAGCAGGATCAGATTAATCAGAAAATAATCTTGAGTTCGCTCCTGTTTGAAGTAACAGAACACAAGAACATTTAGAAACTGCACATCATGGTCTGGCTTTGTGGAGCCTGACCCTCTAGTTTGTGGAAGAAGATGACAGAGATACCTACAGCTTCCTTTTGAGAGTATTTAGAATTATTAAACCTAGTTGCAAGAATCAATTTGAAAAAACCAAATTGTTAGTTACTCTTAATGTTTTTTTCCCTGGTGTTTATCTTGCCCTTTGTTCTTAGCGTGTTCTGACAACCAAGTATAGAATGTACCTGGTGGTACCCATCCTGTGTAACTGTGAGCTTGAAGAACAACCGCTGCATCTTTCTGCTTTTTAAAGGCTCCTATATTTGAATGAGAAACATGTCCAGCTGACAATTTAAGTGGCACCAAGGCTTTTCTTTATCTCAGACACTGTCAAGGTTCTTGTTATGTAACTTGTATGTGAATTTCCTTTCTAGGTAGTTTTTTTCTTTGACATGCTTGGTGGCTGCTGTTTATTATCATGAGTGATTTGTAAGCAGTATGCAAGTCCACATATATATATATATCTTAATTGTGGACACTGTGGTTTCATTGAATACCCAAGTTATCTGCTTCATATAATTATATTGTATTTCTGTCTTTCTGTTAAAAAGATTATGTTGAAATCCATTTTATTCCCCACACTTCCGTTGGACACATACTAATGAAATTTCTGTCTCTCGATATCTAGGTAATAAGTCCTGAGAAATACGATATCAAGTGTGCAGTCCCAGAAGCAGCAATAATTTTAAATTCATGTGTGGAACCCAAAATGCAAGTTACTATCACACTGACATCTCCAGTCATTCGGGAGGAGAACATGAGGGATGGAGGTTGGGAAGTCATTAAAGATGTTCTTTCTCGCCTATTTTTTATGTTTACCTGTTCTGCTTAAGATGGCGTTAAGGTCCTGGAAGGCAACATGCTGGCACGTGTATTTGATCAAAACCTTGTTTTTCAACAACCAGTCTCAGTAGAGAACAGTTGGTTAAAAACAGTTGGCTTGTATGATGCATTCACTTAATTTTTAAAATTTCTAACTTTACGTCCAACCTCAGCTTTCTGGAAAAGGTACAAACTTGACAGTTTTTTCCCCTCTTTTAAAATCATGTGGAAAACTAAGTATTTTATAGCAAGTGGCTATAAACTGGCTTTCTAGAGCAGTCTTGTCCAAAGAGAAAGATTGTGTGGTTTTAGAAAAATCAAATCACAGGGTTTTGGGTTTAAACTGGATCTGTATTACCATCACTTACACATTCTAAATAGCTACACCACTTAAAATGCACGTTTATAATAACTCCTGATGGTAACAGTGCTTCTAACTTTAAAAGACAATGCAATTTTTTCCAGCTCTCTGAGGTTGCTTTTTGGTCTGGAGTGCTTTTTGAGTATATTTAGGCTCATGGTACTACAATCAGTCCTCTATCCAACTGGCAAGCCCAGCCTAGTACAGTAAGAACTGAAGCAGAAGGTAGAGCTTGTAAATCAATTTACATTTCTGAAGTCCACAGTTTCTCTGGTGCCAGCAGTGTTGCTTTAGGGTCTGTTCTGTAACACTTTCGAAGCTCCAAAAGCTTTTAAGCCAACAAGCATGATTAATGTCTGCAGTACACTGGTTCTTTTTGTTTACGGGTCAGATAAAATTAACTTTTGTTTCCTTTTAATCCTGTATTTTCATAGTTGAAAGAGATCATGGCAGACAGGGTTCTGGTGTTTGACAGTGAACCTACCAATAGGAAATCTGAGCCTATCTTTAACGTTTCTCGTATGCAGGTTGAAAAAAATTGTATGTGTGTATGTATACATGTGCTTGTGTATATACGTATTTATATAAGCCATGGAGGTTTTTTTATTCCATCTCATCATTATATGTCCTCTAAAATACTTGAGGGTTTTATATTGCATTGGTAAATGTCCTGTAGCTCTGACTAGTGCATTATAAGCAAGCTGCGTTAACAAAGTCATCCTGCATAATCAGAAAGAAAAATTTCAAGATGCCTTCTCTGGTTTGGATGACTTATGAAGAGTCTTTAAGAGTGCTTTGTACATGATTTTTAAGCTGCACCTTTTATTCCTAGCTATAAAGGCTTTGTACATGTACTGTCACACCCAACCAATTTTACTTGTTTTTTGACAATCTAAGTGTAACATTACTCTTGGTTTGTCTGTGCTGAATCCAACTTCACATATTATTTAAGTTTGCTTATAAGTAAACTTACTTAAAACTTATTTATTTAAGAATACCTTAACTTGAAAGATCTGATTATTTAATTAGATTAACCATTAAATGAAGTTAACCTTAAACACCATCTTTATTTCTTAATCTACTGTGCAAAACAGTGCAGTATTGATTCCTGTCACAATACTTGATTTCAGTTAAGTGGCTTCTGGCCTGAAATTCTATGATGTGGATTAAAACTAAAACAAATTTAAAATTACTACCATCAACCCCTTAATTTATGCCACCTAAAGGAAACAAATCTCTATTTTTGTCTGACCCACACTTGAGTTAAAATGATCATTTTGAGTTTATTCACTGCTGAATGCAGTACTGCCTCAAGGCAAACAAAATCAAGTTAGATTTCAAGACACTGAGCAGATGTGCAGAAAAGTTCACTTTCGGAACTAGAGCAAATAGAAGACTGAATTGCAAATTATTGCAGCAAAGAAGGCCTTACTACGAAGACTGCTTCTGATTTGCTGCAGAGTAACAGTATGTGTTTGTGTTTTTTCCTACTGCAGCTTCTCATGCTCTGTGTCTTACAGTGGTTTAAATTTTTCATCCTTTTTTAGCCCGCTTGGGGAGCTAGTTCAGGTGATAAGGAAGGCTTTACCGGAAGAACCAGTTTGAGTAAAGATGAGACCGAGACTTGCACGTGGAGTAGAATCATGTTTGATGTGTATAATCCCATTATGTGATAAAAGGCTAAAAAAAAAATACAGTGACATAAAATTGTTAACCGCATAGCTACTGTTTCTTACAGTATTGTGCGTTTGACAGTTTGCCAAATCTGATATATTCAAAGTGCTCTAACCCCTGCTGTGGAATCTTTCCTTCAGCAAACAAAGTGTACATACCTATAAACACATACATGTGTGCGCGTGTGTCTTTTTTATCCTTAGCTAACACCCCCGGTCCAAAGCCTTCTAGCAGAGGGACTTGATTCCTGTCAGGGGTTGCTGCCAAGACATCGGAAGGATTTTTGACCAAGGTTTTCTAAAGCTCAGTGTCACACCTGCCATGATTTACAAAGGAGGGGGTTTGGATGCATAGTCCTAGCATCTGCTGTTCCTTTGTGTTTGTTTTTTTTCTCCTTTTTTTCTTTTTGTCTTTGTCTCTCCTAGAATTAAGCAGTGTTCACACTAGTCTTGAAATAGTTGACTGGCTAAAATATATTTCACATAATAAAACTTACCAAAATTGATATACCTGCTAACTTTTAATGAAGAGGTAGTGTGGACACAGCATGTCTAACTAAAGATTAACCCCTTATATTTAGGCTAGTATTGAATTAAGTTATATAGGGTAAGAATTTGTGCTTGTATTTTGTAAATGAATTCATTTTTTGTCGTAGCATAACAGGGTGGTAGGTTAGGAATTTGAATTTAGTTAAATAGTATTTAAGGGGTTAATCCTGAAATGTGAAACAGATGCAAAAATCCACAGATTAAATATTACAAGAATTTCCTTGATAGATTTTTCAGTCAATGTATTCTCAGTGTGCAGTAGGTGCCTTGCAACTTCTGTCTTTCAGCCTTTTTAAGGTTCAAGGGTATTTGTACAATACCTATTCATAGCATGTTTGAGATCAACACTTCCACCACTGAGTAAGATTCTCTTCTGTGCATTTAAACTGCATAAATCTTTATCATAAAATTGTTTTCCAAATTGAAGATTTTCAGGGCTAGAAGTAATTAGAGTTTCAAATTATGGAATGAATTGCTGTGCTAAAAGTTTGCACGGTATCACCTATTTGCATATTAGTTTTAGAACGATGTAAATAATTGATTGATTAGGCTACTAGGCCCAACAACTCACATTTCTATTTTTGATTTCTCAACCTTACTTTGCCACTTTTTTCCTGCTGTGGGTTTTCTCTAAATGTACACCCTGTCTCTTATATCCAGGTTGTACTTGTTTCATCAGTTATCTTACCTGGTACCTCCCCTGCATAGGTTGGGTTTGGTTTTGGTTTTTTGATTTTGTTTTGTTTTAAAGGAAAAACCATTTAAAATGTCTTCATTTGCTCTGTAAATGCCGTGTTAGTGCGGATTTTCATCTTTCCACTTTAACATACAGCCAATAAGTTTGAATATCTGTGAGAGAAGATACATATGTTCTTCTCAGCTTCATTCTTATTTTGAAATCCTTCCCCTTTTAGCCCTGTGCAGAGCAATGGGACTATCCTATAAAAAATGCTTAAATCTGAATATAGTACTTCAGATTAAAAGTAATTATTATATTGCAAAGTTGTACTGCCATGTTAGCTCTCTGTACAGCAAAATATTCTAATTGTTACTTGACATTTGTGTAAACTAGGTGGTTTCAGAGCTATCTTTCTGCAGCATCCCTAAAAGGTCACTTGGGCTCTCTTTCTCTCTCACTGCCCCCTTCCTCCCCACTTGCCTAAATTTATATCTTGCTGGTGGAGCACCAATTACACTACCAATATACTTCATTACTAGTATATACTAGCCATTTTCATAATTAGTAAAACAAAGAACTTTTAAAGCTGATCACTGCATTTTATCTGCCGTTTTTAAGTAACCTGAGGATGCTGTTTTACATTGTTCAGTGGTTCTAGTTTCATTTATTAAACCACTTGGAAAAGGACCTGTGGTCTCTTCCTCTTTTGTAACAAAGCAATCAGCTTGGTAATTAAATCATTTTCTGAACATTCAAATATACAAGATCTGCTGTATTTTCTTATCTTTCAGACATACTGCTTTGTTTTCTAAACTATTCCTTGCTTTTCTTTTTCCTGCTGAATCATAAATAAAGCAGTCCCTTTTCAGATCTTTCCTTGCATCCTAAGTGATATTGTAGCGCATATATTATGGGCTGACGGAGTAAGAGAGAGGGTACTAGAAAGTAATGAAACTCCATAGTATTGAAGAACATTTCACAGTCAGATTTTTAAAGCAAAATAATTTCAGGTTTAAGCAGTGATAAAAATAATTACTAAACATCTAGAGCTTTTAAGATTTGTTATACTTTAGTTTTTCTTTTAAGAATAGGTCCCAAATAACATGTGATCATTACAATTTACAAGAAACTAAGTTTGAATGTTTCTACTTGGTTAAAGTGGATTTTTGTGTTCCTTCTGTCTTGTGTTATCTGTGCTGGTGCACTGTGTCCAACCATCCTTCCTTCAGTATTTAATTTTAGGGGAAATGTGTTTTTCCAGTGTTAGCTTAAATAAAGAACTACTACGCATTGCATAATTGGCAATGCATTTGAAAATAACCTCAGAGCTAAAGTATAATACGCTCCTGATCTTCATAGGGGGTTGATGCCCTAGCCCTGATTGAGTGGCTTCTGTTGAACGTTTACATTTGCTGTTCAAGGGTTTAAACGTCAAATGGCATGTGTGACACTGAAGCTACTTTAAGGAAGTGTCTTGCTCACCTGGTCAAACACCCATTCCTCACTGCATTTTGCCAATTCAATCCATTTTAGATGTAACCTCGGGTATGGTGAAAGACCCACCGGACGTCTTGGACAGGCAAAAATGCCTTGACGCTCTGGCTGCTCTACGCCACGCTAAGTGGTTCCAGGTTCGGAACATCATTTTACTTTCTTCTTGTAGCCTTATGAGAGATTAGTTCCGTTGCAATATAAATGTTTAATTGTGTGAAAACACTCGGCGTTGTTCATGCTAATAATATTTTTTTTTGGTCCCTAAATTTAAATGTAGAAGACTGAGTATGGAGGAACTGCTTTATGCAGTTGATTGCTCATTTGACATAATTTTTTTTTCTGGTTATTGAGAAGGCGATGTTGAAAGCTTGACTCGCTTGGGGTGATCATATGTTGTATATTTGTTATATATTCCATAAGGCTGCAGAGTAACTTGCTTTAAATAATGGAATATGTGTTTAAAGCTTTGTGTTTAGATTATAAGACTTTTTTCCTATTTCTTTAGGTGCATTAAGTGTAGGGAATGAAAGGTGAGAAGCAACTGTTTGGTTTAGTGACTTTGCATTCTGGCAAAGGCACAATAAAGAAACCAAACAGATTCCCTTGACCTTTCAGTCTCTATACCTATTTCTTAGATCTTTATCCTTTTTATTTCTAATATAGAAAGACACTGTATTTATCATTACGAGTGAATATAGGTCAAAGTTTACAGTGGATCAAGAAATGTTATTCTTGTATAACCTGTGCACTTTGACTTCCACCACCTTAAATTACTAACCCTGTATAAAATACTGCTGTAAATGGCAGCTCATGGAATAAAGTTGTAGAATGATTTGTTTCAATCTTGTATCTGAGCTTCCATTGAACAGTGGTGTTTTAGTCTTTCAACAAGTCCTATTTGCTGTACATGCTGGGATTAATTAATTTGATTTTGTATTGCTCTCAAGGCTAGAGCTAATGGTCTGCAGTCCTGTGTGATTATCATACGTATTCTTCGTGACCTCTGTCAGCGGGTTCCAACTTGGTCTGATTTTCCAAGCTGGGTGAGTTATGTTCATTTGAATGAGTCTTTTTAATACACATGGTATTGCAAGTGAAGCATAGGGAAGTGTCACTACAGTTTGAAATGTAGGCTTTCTCAAGATGTAATGTAAGGTTTTGTTTGGGGGTTTGGTTTTTTCTTTTTCTCAACTAGTTATCCAGATTCCCTCTAAAAATTTAATTTCTGAGGTTCTGTCACTTGGAGATGGATTTTTCTTTTTCCCAAAAGGGGTTTTCTTGTTCTTTTGTGTTCTTTGTGGGTAGCATTTTTATTCTAGATTTTAGCAATTTTTTTTGCCTCTTTTCTGTGTAAAAGAACCTGATTTTTTTCTAACCATCTACTCTGAATTGCTTGGAGTTTACTGAAACTTATTTAAAACAATGTCAGTTGTGCCCAGGTAGTTCTCTGATAAGAGAAAAGCTACTTTAAAGAATAAATCACAATAACTGCTGTGATCATTAATGTGTCACTTCCACAAGATGAAATTCCATAGTACTTCAGTATAGCCTACAGATGCCATTATCATTAGCATTTTAAACAGTGCCAGTTAAACCTGTAGGTTGTACTGGGTGACCTCTCTTAATTTTTGCAGCATTCCTTTTGCATTTACTATCTTAAATGATGCTCTTCAGGAGTGCAACTTGTGCTCCACATATTAACAGATGTTCAGTCTGTAGACTGGGCGAAGTTAGTCTGAAACAAATCTCTGAAACGTGTATTGTGTAGAAGTAAACCTATCTCTGACCACTTTGTTTCACACACCAAATCCTGTTGCACTGTGCTGCTTCCTTTTCAGTTTTGGCAGAAAAAGCTCTAATGTTGTCATGACAGTCTGAGCAGTTGGCCTGATTTCAGTGAGAAATGTTTCACAACTGTACTAAGTTTGCAGACAATTTTATTAAATTACTTTTGATAATATTTATTGTTTCTGGAAAAAAATGTGGAGCAGTTGTTTCTGTTTTTTAAATATTTAAAGTTAAAAAAATAATGCCAATATCTGTGCTGCATTTCATGCAAAGTACACTGTACAAATATAGCTTAAAGGAAGCTAAGAACTATTTAAGTGCCCTTTTAATATGACTGTGATTCTGAGTTGTCAAAGAATAAACCCTGGCATACTTCTAGAAAAGCATCCTTAGAACTACTGCAACACGCAGTGGGCACATAGATGAAGAACAAGGGAAATTGTTTCTTATTTCTCACATATTCTGTGCTAAGACACATCCAGAAGGAAAGAAAGGTATGAAGCAGTGTGTCAGGCCTAGCTGTGTGTCACTTCTCTCCAAAAGTGATCCCTGATTTGCTCCTGGTACCTAGTCAGTGGCAGGGATCAACACTGAAGCCTGCACAGTCAGCTGTTTTTTTGGCCCATTGTCAAAGTCTTACTGATAGAAGCAATGGTGGACTGAAAATCTTGATTTTATATATGTGAAATTTCTGCCAGTCATAGATGGAATTTCATAGGTTGAAGAAATACAGTTTTCTGGATACAGAACTTCTCCTAACCTGTATGCTAGAAGCCTGTTAAAACCTAAGAGATACCAGGGCTTTTTAAAATGAACCTAAGTAGTCGTAAAAATAGGAATAGGCATTAGGAAGTCTAAATATGGACATTAGTAGCACCCTTTTTATGTACCTAAAAACAAAAACTAAATTAGAAGAATTTTTTAAGATTCCTACCAGTTAGAAGGAGCTATATTCAAGGTTGATTTTTCAAACTTGAAATCCATCGTTTTGTGTGCTTAAACGCCAGGGCATCATAACTCACACTTTCCTAGGGTTAAGTTGTAGACTTTAGTGTATCGTGTGAGGATCTGAAAGAACTAGACTTGGATAAATGCAAAATCTTGGCCCACTTTTTTTCTTTCTTGCTGTATTCTGCTTCATACTTGAAAACATTACTGTTGCTAAATCCTGAGTGATACAGTATGAGTATGGAAATACTATGCTCAAGGAAATTTGTCAGTTAAATGGAGACAAAATAGAAAGGAACAGGCACCCCTAGTGAAGGACTGTAATCAACACTGCATGTAGTTACTTTCATGCATCAGAATAGTTATTTACTCCTGGAAAGTACATTTGAAAAACTGTAAGCTTGGTGGGGAGCGGGAGGACCAAAAACTAAGCCCACCAAAAAACAAGAGGGATGTATTGTTTGAGAATTAAACTTGCCAAAGATGTAGTGTTGAGACAACCATCTAGTACAGAAAAAAAAAGAAGGAAGGCTATTCTTTACTTTTGCAAATATATTTTATAGATTTTTCTTGAAAAAGTAGTGTCTAATAAGATAAAGAATAGAAATATTCCCAGAAAAAACAATATTTAAAGTAGATCTAATAATTCAAACTGTTTAATATCAAATAGTACATAAATTTTAGGAAACGTGTTTATCATCAAGGTCTTTTTACATTTGCTTAACATCTGAGTTAGTGTGAGCCTATTATATCTAGGCTAAACAGAACTAGAAACCACGTTTAAACTTTTGATGCCTTAGGTTTCTGTACTTTTGTAGAAAAAAATTATTCTTCTATAGCATCCTATTAATTTCATTAGCTGTATCATGTGCTGTTTATGTGGCTGACATATTCAGGTGACCTACCATGTTTCATACTTTCAGCAAATGACTGGACAAGTTTTCTACCTGCATATGCAGGCTGCTGCTGTTTAAGTTTCAACAAAATGTTTAAACAACATGTTATGAGACGAAGCACATCAGTATCAATACTCAGTGTTAATCTTGCTTTCTTTTTATTCATCTTTATAAAATACCTGATTCTTTTTTTCATGTTAACTGGAAGTGTTCTATGCTGTGTAATGTTCTTCAGAATTCTGGATTCAAAAGTTCTGTATTGAGCAACAGTAGCAGATTTTTTCTGTTTTAAGCCACCCTCTAAATTGGCTGGAATTTCTTTCTGTTGGTCTAGGCTATGGAGTTACTTGTGGAAAAAGCAATTAGCAGCGCTACTGGACCACAGAGTCCTGGGGATGCACTGAGAAGAGTTTTTGAGTGTATATCTTCAGGAATCATCCTGAAAGGCAAGTTGCATTTGATCAGTGCCTGTATACTTACGCTTATCTAATGTACAATCTGTAATCTTGGTTGAAAGAAGGTAGAGATGTGCTACTAATTAGCCTAACCATTGTAGGTGGTCCTGGCCTTCTGGACCCTTGTGAAAAAGATCCTTTTGATACACTTGCTGTAATGACAGATCAGCAACGAGAGGATATTACTTCAAGTGCACAGGTAAGGAAACATATATGTGAAGTAACTAAATTTGATGGCTGGTTTTTGGGGTTGATTTTGGTTTTGTTTGTGTTTTGGTTTTGTTTTTTAAAATGGAGCTCTATGGTGAACGTGAATTTCCTTTTGTAAATACAGTCTAGTCTTATCAGTCTTAAGCTAGGCAATGAATATGTCATGATAGAGGATGTATAACAGTGTTCATTTTTGCACTAAAATGAACATATTTTCCTGAAAAGTTTGAAGCACACGCATCTTTATATATCTGTAAAGAATGTTTAATCTACAGCAGTGTATTATTAGATTTACAATTACACTGGTGTTTAATATTTCATAAATAAATGTGTTTAGTTTGTAATATTTATTGTATCCACTTACATTATTGACCATTCACGCTTATAGCTGAAGGGTTTACTGCCCCTACCTCTTCATTTCATCCTTTTGCTAAAGATTACTGACACGGAATGGGACACGTGATGAGCCTTGGCTGCTTCAGTGCAAGTCCAGCAGCTAAAACACATGTACATTATTTTTAAGCTAAGAAGATGTACTTTGTACAGAAGCAGAAAATGTGACATACGCATTTTTATTGTGTTGACTTTGTATGGGGAAGGACGAGGGGGTAGTGAGAGCTAAGGATAATACCATACACCACTGATGTTCTTATTAATTCTTTTACAAAGAACTCAAAACTAACATTTGTTTCTAACAGAAGTATCTTCTTTCTATCCTTTTTCTAGTTTGCACTGAGACTCCTTGCATTCCGTCAAATACACAAAGTTTTGGGAATGGATCCGTTACCACAGATGAACCAACGCTTCAACATCCATAATAACCGTAAAAGGAGAAGGGACAGTGATGGGGTTGATGGATTTGAAGCAGAGGGGAAAAAAGACAAAAAAGATTATGATAACTTTTAAAAATGATTGCCATCAGTGCTAAGATCAAAGGTGATAAAAAATCCATTTGTTGCCTTGCTTTTATTTCATTCATAATAATGTCTGTTTAAAACATCCAAAACCAATTTAGGAATTAGATTTGGAAGAGAACAACCTATCTCTTCTGTGAGATTCTGAATATTTTAATGGATGTACTGTACCAGACAAATTATGGATGGAAAGACTGCAAATGGAAACTATGTTGTCATAGAAAAAAATAATTTTCCTTTATTACATTTTCTTTAAATGTGTTGCTAACTTTAGTAGCTCTTCTTATTTTTTGTCTTTTTTTTAACAAGAGCGTTGTCTTCTTAACTATTTAATGCAGCATTTGTGCTTCTGTTGCTATGTGTATTTTGACTTTTTATTTAGAAGGTTTTTATGTTTGCCTTTGACACTAGTTGTATAAGTTAGTTTGTGTTAGATAGTATAAACTGTTCCCCTCCCAATTAATATTTTACGAAATTTTTTTTTTGTAAAGCGAGAAGCAGGATTATATTTCTTTTCTAAATGTGAAGGGGTTACAACACATAATTATCCTGCCATTTGACAGCTCAGAATTACATGTTTTTGCCAATCTTGTGGCATTTGTTTCCTTAGTGTGATATAACGGTGTAATTAAGACAAATTTGTGTTAATCTAATCAATTTGCTGTTAGTTGTGCATTAGCGATATAAAAGCTAATATATATACAGTATGGTCTTGCGACAGTTCTACAGCAGCTCCATAATTGACCCAAGTTTTGCATGATGTTTTTGGTTGTAATAGAAGGGCTTCTTAAACTACCATTTTAGATTAAACACGTAGGTCTTTGTATGATTGACTTTGTGACATAGCAAGGCCAAAAAATAACTTTCTGAATTTCTTTTCTCAACATACAGACAAAAGCAGGCATTTCCCATTTAGACAGAGTTAGTCGTTCTTTTCAGTCAACTTTGTCAATATGATTAATGCCTCTCAGCCCTTAAGATAAATGTTTGTCATATCAGTGCCTGTGAGGTTATTCCTTTTAGCTATTCCTGTATAAACTTCCTGTGATTTTTTTTTTCCAATAATTCAAATTTTAAAAGTGAAGTATTACTGAAAAAGTGAAGGTTATCAAAGAAAAAACCCAGAAAATTATTTGATGTGGCCATAGTGTATGCTTATGTCTCTTTTAAAAAGCTAAATATAGCAGTGGTGTAAGTAAAGTTACATCATACTGTTGATGTATGCTCTGGTACACAGGTGTGATTTGTTGTCACAGCACTACAGTGGAATACACAAATAAAACCTAAAATTTGTCAGATGACTAAAATTCATTATTCACTGGAAACTGAAGTTTCACGCATTCTGTTCAATGTGTGTTACGCTTTGTTGCAAACCCATTAAACAGATTAATATAGACTAACATAGACTATTTTATCGATGGCTGTAGGAGAGTAGCACACATTAGAAAGATCATTTGTTATTTCTGGTACCATTTATTTTTAAAAAATCTTTTGTTCCATTTTGAGGTCGAATTTATCTTTGACCTTTTCAATAAGTAACTCTTGGAGTAAGGGGATGTTTCTGTTTGCAATGCCTACTGCTATCAGCGTGGGCCTGTGGAATAAGAATACAATGTTTTAGAAAAATAGAGGGAGCTAAAGATTTAAAGGAAAAAAGTTAATACAGTGTCCTCCAAATGTCAGAGTGCAATTTTTAAGGGAGTGATTATCAGTGGTAGACAAATAAATAGGAAAGCTTTTGTATTGTAGGAGAGATTTCTTACTAATTTTAGCATCAGAAATATAGGAAGCAAAAATGCTTTAAAGTTACTTTAAAAAAAGAGATTACACTAGTTTCTGCTGTTTCATGCACAGCTCCAAGCATAGGATTGTTGTTAGCCTGTTTTCATAAGGGCATCTTGCTGCCATGGTGTCTAGTTAGCCATTACTATTTATTTTGAAAGCTACAGGTGCTATTCATGTGACTAGTTTTAATCCATACCAAAGTTTCTTTACTCATAAAGCAAACTTCTTTATTCAGGCATGTGACCCTAAAATTCAGGCTTAAAAAGGTCAAGGATGCATTTCGAATTTCTTGTATTTTTGTTCTTCTGGCTCTTAACTCTTAACCAGTCTCTGGATCTTTTAAAATATTGTATACTTAAAGTTATTCCACATTAAATACGAAGCTGTGACCATGATTTTTGCATTGTGTGGTGAAGAGTGAATTTGCAGTTTGTTTCTGGTTTTCCTGCTCATTTTAATAGGCTATTGGAGTTTACTTCTGACTCTTGTCATCTAAGAAGAATGGAAAAACAAGGTTTTAAAAAGTACAGAGCTAGCTTTGACTTTAAATACTACACTGTACACTTAGGAAGACAAAACTGAGAGCAGGTAAGCAATTTATGAACAGTGAGTCATTTTAATATCCTGTGTTTTGGTAATGCTAGTAGTTTACTAATAAGCAGTGTTTCTCTTTTTTATCCATCAACACTGTGTGTTAAATCCCAAAACCCAGACACAGAGTCATCAAACACAAAAGAAGAATTTTTCTCTCAGCACTCACCTTAGAGGAACAGTTTGTGGAAATATGAGCAGCTGCTTTGAAGCTTTTTCAGACCTTGACTCACCTGCCTGGTTTATAAGTATGCCCTGTCTGTGAGCAGTGTGGTTTCACATGGATTCCGACATGGAGGCACTGCTTGAAATTAAAGTCTGTTGGACATAGTCCATAAACTTCTTGCCCTTTTATGAAATTCTAGATGAACTGTTAATCTTATAGAGCTATTAAATGTGATGGGTTCATTTGCTGCTTCTATATTTAGACCTATTTCACTACTCAAAGTGATTTAATAGTACTTAAAATTGCTGTGCCTACTAAATTTCTGAGAGTCAGAATGAACTTTCCTGCAACAATTTGTAGGTGTATTTAACATTGTTGCTGATGGTTGAATATCTGCTGATCATTAGTCTATTAAGTGTTCACACAATGCCAAATTAATTTCTTTATTAAAACAACTAAGACTTGTTTGGACTACCCAAATGGATTTTAATAGCATAGCATTAATATTAGACAGGGGAAAAAAAGCAGCAGGTACAACTTAGAATCATAGAATTGTCAGGGTTGGAAGGGACCTTAAAGATCATCTAGTTCCAACCCCCCTGCCATGAGCAGGGACACCTCCCACTAGATCAGGTTACTCACAGCCCCATCCAGCCTGGCCTTCAAAATTTCCAGGGATGGGGCTTCCAGCACCTCTCTGGGTAACCTGTTCCAGTGTCTCACCACCCTCATAGTGAAGAACTTCTTCCTGACGTCTAATCTGAATCTACCCACCTCTAGTTTTGAGCCATTCCCCCCAGTCCTACCACTACCCGACATCCTAAAAAGTCCCTCCCCAGCTTTCTTGTAGGCCCCCTTAAGATACTGAGAGATTCTACAATATGCAAGTTACTGTTTTCTCACTAAGGCAGTAATCTGAACTGCTTTGCTAACAAAGCAAGTCAGAACAATATGGGAGAGAAGAAGGTGGCTGAATGCAGGGGTTTGCTGTCATTTTACATGCTCCTGTGGCATGTGCTGCTCCAAAAGGGAAGGTCAGAGGTCCAGCCCCATGGCTGCCAGCCCCATGTGGATTCCTCAGCATGCCTTAGGATGCCTAGGATGGCATTCTTTAGGTAGCCACCATCTACTTACTTTTATGAGAGAAAAGTGTGGATACTTTTAAGAATTGGAGCCAGTGTGATCGAGAGTGTTGCCAATACAGTCAAGTGAAACTGCAGCTTCAAGAAGCTTCATGAAGGAAGTATTGTGGCATCAGCAATGGAGTGTGCTTGTCTCAATAAAGTGCCATTGATAATTAAATGCTATCCCAATTTCTCCCAGTAACTTCAGGAATTTTGTTGACGTGTTTTGTAGAGCGCCGAGGAAATAGAACAGAACAAACTATTTCAGTTGGAAGGGACCTACAGTGATCATCTGGACCAACTGCCTGACCACTTCAGAGCTGACCAAAAGTTAAAGCGTGATCTTTAGGACGTTGTCCAGATGCCTCTTGAACACTGATGGGCTTGGGGCATTGACCATGTCTCTAGGAAGCCTGTTCCAGTGTTTGACCACCCTCTTGGTAAAGAAATGCTTCCTAATGTCCAGTCTGACCATCCCCTGATGTAGCTTTGACCTGTTCCCACACACCCTGTCACTGGGTCCCAGGGAGAAGAGACCAGCACCTCCCTCTCCACTTCTCTCCCTTGGGAAGCTGTAGAGAGCAATGAGGTCATGCCTCAGCTTTCTTCTTTCCAAACTAGACAAGTGTAGAGCCTTCAGCCTCTCCTCACAGGACATTCCTTCCAGCCCTTTCACCAGCTCTGTTGCCCTCCTCTGGACACACTCAAGTCCCTTCACACCCTCCTTGACTTGTGGGGCCCATCCCTGCACACAGCACCCAAGGTGAGGCCGCCCCAACGCTGAACGCTGGGGGATAATCCCCTCTTCTGACCGGCTGGTCGTGCTGTGTTGGATGCACCCCAGGGTGGGGTTTGTCCTCTCGGCTGCCAGGGCACACTGCTGACCCCACTGAGCCTGCTGTCAGCCAGCACCCCCAGGGCCCTTTCTGCAGGGCTGCTCTCCAGCCACTCCTCTCCTAGTTTACTTGTGCACAGTGTTACTCCATCCTAGGTGCAGAATTTGGCATTTGGACTTGTTAGATTTCATCCCATTAATCATTTCCCAGTGTTCCAATCCATCTAGATCCTTCTGCAAGGTTTCCTGCCCCTCAAGAGGGTCAGCAGCACCTCACAGTTTAGTATCATCATTGCCAAGAGTGCCTTCAACTTCAGCATCCAGATCATTGATAAGTACATTGAACAGAACAATGTGTACATAACTTGCCCCTTATTTCTCATATGGAGCAACCAGCTTTCCGTGGTCAAAAGTATCAATAATGTCACCTAACACATTTTCATTCCCAAGTGTATTGTTTCTGTTAAGGTGCCCTTTCCTTACCTTTATTATCATTTTGGTGGTCTTTTACAGAACCAAGGGCACACACATTTTAGCAGGAAAATGTCTGCTCCTCCCTGCCTTTTTCCCTTTGATGGTCAGTCACCTCAACAGCTGCATTTTTCCAGTGAAAATAAGTATTATTTGAGTGAATTATAACTTTGAGAATAGAGAAGAAAGAGGGGAAAAAAACACAAGAAAAATGGTATCAGAAGAACAGAACTCCAGTTTGAAGAAATAAAATGTGGAAGGCTGTTAAGAGTGCTACAAATCAAAGCTAAATTAAAAATGAAAGAAAAGCTAAGTAGTAAAACCTTCAATTACAAACTACAAAAAGTGTGGGGAAATGAAGAGGAAGGCTCAATTTCATGCAAAGAGGAGACCTAGTACAGTACATGATTTACCACCCATGCAGCAACTGCAGTCCTCCACAAAAAGAAGAAAAAAGAAGTGCCAGATGATTGAGAAGGTGGAGACTGAAATTGTTTAGACCAGCCGGTAATAAATGTCACACAAAATGTCACTGCAAAGGAGTTGGGAGGAAAGACGAACAGGAAGACGGAGGTAAGGGGCTGACCTTCCAAGTGTCTAGTCTACTTCACAGACAGACCTGTGCATCTAATGTCCATGCTTTGATCCCTCATGTGTGAGTGGAGAACATTGGGGAGTGTGTGAGCACATTTCTGCAAACACTTGGAATTCAAAATGAATGCTGCACAGCCAAAAACCAAAACCAACAAAAACAAAACCAACCAGTGTGGTTCGTCTGTGCTAGTATTAGAAAGGTCTGTGTGAGCTCATGGCAGCAGAGAGCGCTGTGGAGTCACCAGCAGCTTGCATTTGTACAGTTAATTTTCACCTTGCCATGGCAAGGATGAAGCAAAAACTGATGTTTCAGCTAGTTCCTCTCTGTTGCCAAAGAATGCATTTTAAAAGAATTTAAAAATAAATAATAATAAAAAAGATGCAGCAAAGTTGCCATACAGCAAAATCCAATATAAAATCTCTGCTAGTACATAAGAAGAGAGCAGTGGTTAGAAACACAATCAGGATTATGTCATTAATAAGTTAGAAGTAAATACTTTTGAGGGTAAAGAGTTGAAACATTTCAGAGTAGGCACAGGAGAAGGGAGAAAAGAGATTAAATTTGCTGAGATTCACTGGGGGCTGCAAAGAAGAAATGAGCTGTAGAAGTTCTCCCAGGTAAGGATTCCCACTGAGGAAGGCAATTTGAGACAGAGGTTATAAAAGAAGACTTGGTAAAATGTGTGTTGGAAGAGTATCTCTGGTGAATCACTGCAAACAGGAGAGGGACATTTCGGATGCAATTCTTGTGTGAGGAGATGGTGTGCACTTTTGCTTTCTTGCATCCATTTCTTAAATTTCTTACAGCTGCTGCCACGGGTGATTTCAGGGCAATAGATTCGGGATAAACATTGCTCATGTGGCAGTGGTAAATCATAAACCAGGATTCTGGATGCTTTAACTAATGTCCCCAGCATATCCAAAGGCATAAGATGTGCCAATTTACAAGCTGTGTGACCAGTTCAGAGCTCCTGCTACAGGAGTAGCCAGGGCTGAAGTGTTTCCCAAGGAGCAGTGGGGCAGAGTGACAGAAAACAGACCTGAAATCCACAGGCTTGGAACAAAGTCCACACAAGAAACTTCCACTGACCCTGTGCAGGTTTACATATTCTCCCCAAGGAGCACTCCCTCTGCAAATGTCACCCACACATCAGAAAAGACTAGAAGATTTAAAATAATTTATTTCCTTGGAAAAACATTCTGGAGTTTTGGAAGCACAAGTGAGTTCTGGAGTCCCCAGGACAAGTATTTCCAAATACCCATCCGACATTCAAGCATGCCAAATTCCCACACAGACATCAGCATGAATATGTTTCCATTCTAGAAAATTTGGTCAAAAAACTTTTCAAAATCTTGTAGCTGAAAACCACAGCAATTCTGGAGAAAAATGTTCTAGCAAATCCAATACAGTTGCTAACAGGGAAGAATATAGGGTTTAATAAGATTTCTTGTACAATATTTGCTACTTCTACAAAGTTTGCTGCTTCAAAGATTGATTTGTCTTAGCCAAAGAAAGGTTTCGCTGGCTTAGACAAAGGCCCTTTTGGAGTCTGGGACAAAAATGTGAAACTAAAGCCAGCCTCTAGACTCATGTTTGTGTTTTACCATTAGTTTCTGCTGAAGAACATGTAGCTTTCCTTAAGGGGTAGGTTCATGCCTGTTTCTTAAATTATCTGGGCTGGAATTTTTAGTTACAGCAGCTGTATGGGAGCTGGGGACAACAGCACTAGCATTTACTGGATGGCTTTCTGTCAATACCCAACATCCGTGACTAGTGACTCACACATGCATTTTTCATTAGGAAATCAAAGCCAGGAGTATGTCAAGGGCCTGGTAGGCAAAGTAAAACAAGCACATGTTTTACTGTAGTCATGTGCTAGATACTATTTTCACTGCTGAAGAAAAGAACAGAAGAGACAGGACGCTGCTCCGAAAAGGATGCAGGTCTCTATGTGAACTTCACAAAGAGAAGAGGCTACTGTCTAGGCCTAAGACTATTTTTCCCTGTGGATACGCTGGAACCTGCCTGTCTTGTACCCCCTGACTTGGATGCCAGATGGTTCTCACTAGCTTCTCTTCTCCCAGAACAGGAACCCTCATGCCCTGTAGGAAGAGTCCTGTCAGGAACACCTATTTAACTAGACAGACCAGATTCCCAGCTGGTGATGGATAGCTGGAAATCTTCCCCAAGGACTTTTCATCTGCATTGTGTTTGGAGAATTTACTTGGGCAGAAAGAATCGAGGCCACATGGTAACTCCAGCAAGGATTCCTTGGCAGCTTTTTCCACCACCCAACTCAGGGACTGGCAACCAAACCGGGAGCTGAATTTTGCTCTTTTCCTTCCTGGGGTTCATTCCAAGACAGAAGAGGCAGTTCAAGCTCTCTGATACCAGGAGGACCATATAGCTATATATCATTCTTGTTTTCTAAGAGCTCATGATACTTGACACCTCCCTTTGGATTGTAGGTTAAGAAAAATTGAGGGTGAGAGGTAAACCCTGATTTAACTTTGCCTCACATCCAGCCATTGGCGTAGGCTTTCTCCTGATAAAGACGGGCTTTGGCTCACCCTTTGGGTACTGTTAAGGAGAAGAAGCCTCCAGCATGAAGTAATTTGGATTCGCAGCCTTTTGGAGAATAAAGGAAGAGGTTCACCACACAACAAAGAAGTTTGTGTGTGCCCATGAACAAGTAATTGTGTTTGCTTTCAAGAGAGCTAAAAAAAGGTGGGGAACTTCCCTAACTCCTGTGTTCTTGTTTCTGACACCCATGCTTACTTGGGTGAGTAGAGTCATTTGAGAGTCACTCACTTCCTCTTCTCCCACTTGTAGCTAAGAAAAGGAGGTGGTTTTGCTATTAGATGTGAGGAGTTTTGTTCCCTCAATATTCACAGCTCTCATAGCAATACTTTGTTTTCCATCCTCGAATTTAAAACATGTAATTCCCAGCTGTGTCTCTATGACTAAAGTAAACACTCTGGTCCAGGGTGTGTCCTCAGCAGTTAATGCCTCTGTTCTACTCTTCATCCTACTCTTCGTTAGGTAGCTGTTAATTTAGTCTTTCACTCTTCTGCATTCACATTTTGGCACTTTATGTCCCAAATAGCAGATGAATCTTTCTGGTAAGTGGTGGGATGTCCTCATGGCCCCCTTCTACAGCCTTTTACTGTCTAGATTAACACTTGACCAAGACTTAACGTTTCAGTTTGCTTATTAGCTTTGGGAGGCCCTTGCACTAAAAAAATATTCAGCAATTAGGGGATGGACACAAAATTGCAATGGCCTGTACTGCTAGCACTGAAGGAACTGCTCTTTGCCATCTGAGTCATGACCTGGCCATGTGGGACCTCCTAGATGGCTTTACTTAAGAAATAAAACGCATCTCTTCAGCCACCTTCAGGGAGGAATAAGGCACATCATGTTCCAGGACTGAAACTTGGGACGGTGCAGGAATCAGAGCCAGAGCTTTCAGCTGGGGAAAGCTGGTATAGAGCTGCTTTTGCCTTTCTGGGGGAGAATCACACAAAATCTCCCCAAAGAAATTAGGTTCTCACAATAATTAATAGAAAACTGTGCTTAAAACATGAACAGACAATACAGTCAATAAAGAAAGAACACTGCAACAAAGATAAAGAATTCATATAGGACAGCATGACACAATCTCTGACCTTGGTAAATGAGAGAGAAAACAAATGGTTATATCCCACAGCTCTAAGTATTACCTTGGAGTTCACTGTGAGACTGTAAAGGATGAAATCTGAACCAAGTTTGGAAACTAATTTCTAGAGGACACCTGAAAGCACCAGCAAATGAAAATGTCAGTATGAATCCAGTGCTAAAAGCATCATCTTAGAACACTTCTTTCATCTTCTTCCTTTTTATAAAATTGTCTCAATTTACATAAAGCTAACACACATTCCTTTTAGAAGGAAATTATCTTAGCCGGTGTACAGCAGAGATAGCTCCTGGCTGTTTTATAGGCAGACTGATTTGCTGACCTTTCCCCAAAGGACATCACAATACATTCCTCATTTCCAATTTTTTCTTTGATAGTTTCCAGTAATCTGGCTTCCAGCTTTGTCTTAAGTCTTCTATATTTCTTGCATACTGATTTCAGCTACTTTAACGTGGTTTCATACTGTTTAATATACTAAGCTCTAAACTGAGTTATTTAATTGAACAACAGAAATAGGGAGTATCAGGCCCAGCATGTTTGGCTAATCATTGTATACTCAGGGTAAACCCAATGCTTTTGGGATACCTCCTACCTTCTGAGCGTGCCTGGCCATCTGTGATGCTGTGGGGCCAGACTAGTTACGCATCTACTACAGAAACACCCTCATTTTTACACTTAAGGCCAATTGTTCTGGTAATGTCCAGACAAGTGTTAAAAAAGGAAAATCTTCACATCCTACTCAGATAGATTTTCTGGATAGAAGAAGAGGACTAGGAAACCTTGACATAAGGTAACTTTGTGGGATTCTCTTTCCAGCTGCCACTTTACAAACTTTGCTGGTGTCACTATTGGAAGTGCATTAATTAAAAGCAGTCTCATGACCCGGATCCAGACATGGTGAGAGGTAAAAGGAGGTGCACAGCCGCAGGGTTCTGCCAGTGATTTAGCACCCTGGAATGGAAGCTGTGCACACATCTGTGCCTTTGCAGGTTTACAGCAGGGCAAAGACTCCCTTTATTTTCTTCAGAAAGGGGAAATGGGGAGTAGAAATTCAGATGTAGTCACAGATGTTTGCTCAACATTCAGGAATGGCTTTTAACACAATTCATTACAGCTGCCCAACCTCTGCCAAAGCACCCATAACAACATAGTGACATGCAACCCTTGCCCATCCGGGCACCCTTGGGACTCCCCAAGGCACCAATGTTTACAAAGCCTCAGGCTCAGAAAAACTGAAATGTGGTATAAAGCTGTGTTGAGTGACCTTTGCCAACTGTGCTCCAGATATCACCTAGCCAATAGCCTGGGCTCTTCAATTCCTAGAACCAAGGCAACAAGAAGTACTGCCACAAACAAAAACATGAGCTGCAACTTGTGGTAATTAAGAGGATCCCTGAAATAAAACTGATAGGAAAGCTGCAAACAGCTTCTTTGTGTCTCACATCCATTAGCCCTTCTCACTGAGCCTGGGCACAACTGAGAATTCACCCCAAAGAATTACTCAAATTAATGGCATTTAAGTTTTTTAAACAAAACAATCTCTGTTCATGGGAAAAGCAGAGCTGGTCTGTTAGTTTCCCTCCTGCAGACAGCTTTAAAGGTGAATACTGTGGTTATATTTTTAGAAAGGATGCAAAATACAAGGATAAAATGGGGGCAGTGAAATGCCATATGTTCTTCACCCACCATGGACAAACTAGAACTTGACTTTTAAAAAGTTTTACTCTTCTATGTTTGCATGACTTCAGGCATACATCAAAAATTGAACAAACTTAAATTACATGATTTTATAAGCTCATGGTTGATTTTTTTTTATTAAGGACAGAAGGTCATTGACAGCACGGAACAAGACTTCCGTTACTTAGAAGTAATGTGGGAAGACGGATCCTGATAATACACCATCCCAGGAACTTCAATATGTTGCAGAAACAATTTTTAAAAAACATCTTAATTAGCGATGAGAACAAATCCCAGATGATACAACACTGAACCATCTTATTTTCTCATGAGGAGGGGGTGATTCAGAAAAACATTACAGAGGGAAAACACTGGAGGGAGGGAGCACATGAAAATAACAGAAAAGTTAATACATAAACACACATATGAGAGGCAGTACATGACTACAGGGGGGGACACAAAGACAAGATGAGGAAGGGGGACACTCAGCAAAGCCAACTTCAGCCTGGCCAAGCTGGTTTCCAGAGATGTCTCAGACACTGGACCATCTCTTGAGGCTGTTTCTGAACAAGGAGTTTATCTGCATAGCCCTCTTGCCTTCAGAAGGAGCCTGTTCCCTCCACTGTCTGCAGGGGAATCTACAGAGATTAGGTAGCTGGGCTGAAGTTGGCTTTTGTGAGTAGTCCTCACAAAAGAGTTTGAAAGAGATTTTAAAAGAGAAAGGAAGAAGATTGCACAAAGGTCTTTCTGAGGAAAGGGAAGATCACCAAAACCCTTGGTGCTCTGTAATCCATTGGGGCACAGTGTCTGGGTTGCAGCTGGCCTTTTCAGATGCAAATATACTTTTCTGAAGTAAACTAGCTTGCATATGTGATAGCTTTATTCTGTCCATTCCAGAAAAGATGAACACACTGACTGATGAAGCAGGGATCTGAATTCAGCCCTCAAATTCCAGCAAAAAGGCTTCAAATGCCTTCCACAGTGGGTTCAGCCCAGCACATACGGTTTTGCCTGAGGAGCAAAATCCAGGGAGGAACACTCCTTGTTCATTACCAGGGACAGGACATGGGACTATGTAGATATTTTGCTGATGCAGAATAACAGTTGCATTCCAATTTTTTGAATGTAGGGCTTTTTTTGATGAGATGTTGAAGAATGAATTCCCATGTACTACGTGGGAATTAAAGCTCCTTCTGCACTTCCCATCAGAGTTAAGACTCTGGCCTGGTGTCAAAACTTCCCTTCCTCTCTGATACGTGCTATGCCAGTAAGGAGCTGCTTTTTGCCTTTGTCTGCTGTAAACTTCAGGTCGTACTTGAAGGTAATCCTGCTGTTGCCACTGTAGATTTGGTTGCTTAAAAAAATTATTTTTTTGTAGTGCTATTCTCTTTCTTTGTGTATTTAATACGCTGGAGGACATAGAGGTGCTGTCCTAATTTTCCTCTCACCCTAGATTTACACCAATGTCATCTCATGGGCTTTACTTTTGACCTATGCAGCTGAGGTCAGATGCATATGTAAAGGAATGATGTGGAAGCAGCTGCGAAGTGAAACCAGAGAGTTCTTCTGCATGGGATCCCAGCCCAAAATACTCTTTGTGGTAAAACTACTCATTTTTCAGGCAGAAGGTGATTAAATATAAAAGACTTATAATTCCTTGAGTTTGAGACTGAAAATAGGGAAATTGATTTATTTCTGAATTTAAAAAGTCACTCCATTTTACCTTGTAAAATGCTGTCTTATGAATCCTGTACCTCTTTTTCTTTGTCCTTTAGTTTTCCTAGGTCTGGGTTTGAAGAAAGGTAAATAAAGTATTACAACAAAAAGAGAGGGAGTGAAATGAAAAGTGCTTGTCAGTAATATTTGAAGGAGCTATTGATTTTCATGTCCTGTGGTCTATTGACATTTGCAAAATATGTTTCATTTTTGTAAAAATATTTCCATAAAGTCTACTCTGTACACAAACTGTCGCCTGGGTTACCATTCGTCATTTAAATTGCTGGGTAGTCCTGCTGCATTGCCACAGGCAGTTCACAGTATTTGCATTGTTCTGTACCCACATAAAAGTTAAGCTTTTAAAAGTAACCTAGATACCTGGTAAACCTGGTGCTTATTTACAGCTCTGATTGCGCCGTATCCAAAGATGACATTCCAGGTCGGCTGAGGCTGTAACACTTTAATAGACGTTGGGCAGAGGACTTCTTGGGGCTATCAGCAGTCAGGTTTGAGAGGATTTAGACGATTATTTAATAGAGAACTCATTTCCTTGCACTTCTCCTGCTATAAGTAAAACTCAGCATCTCAATGCTTTGCCAAATGCTTGAGTTTTCACATGAGCGTACATGGATACACCACAGGCATTTGGCAGCTGAGTAAGAAACAATGTGATGAAGAAGTGACAACTCCACGAAAGAACAGGCAAGAGTGAGCAGTTTTTGCAGCGATGCAACAAAAGATGTGGTTACCCTGAAATGAAGAAATTCAGTGGGATACCCCATGGGAGAGACCCAAGAATGTGGCTCATCCCCACCACTGCCCACATGCTGCCGCCATCCTGCGCGGACACAAAGTGCAGAAAAGCAGGTGCTCATCACCTGTACAGGCTCAGGAGCTTCAAGAGCACCTGATGCTGAGGGGCACCGCTCCCAGCCCTGTGGCAGCCACCCCGGATCCAGGCTCCAGCCCCAACTTCCAGGCTCCAGCCTCAAGCTCCAGGCTCCCGGTTCCCGCCTGCGGGGCCACAGGGAACAGCGCCCCCAAGCGGCCGGGCCCGCTATGGCTGGCCTCCCTCTCCTCCGTCCAACACCCCACCTCTCCTCCCGGCACTCCCCCTCGCGGCCAATAAGAGCAGAGCGTGCCTGTGACTGACAGCAGCTATGCCCAATGAGAACGGGCGCGGCGGAGCAGCAGTAGCAGTAGCAGCAGCAGCAGCAACCTAGAAATGGCCGGCGGCTAGGCGGGCGGGCCCGGGCTGGGGGCGGGTATGGGCATGGGCGGTGGCCAATTGCGTGCTCCGGATGCTGCAGCCGGCGCCGCTGTCGACGCTGCGGCCCCCCTAAGGAGGAGCTCTGGGAACTGGTGCCGCTGCCGGCCGGTGCCGCCGCAGACTCCTGGGGCAGAAGGGAGGCGGCCGGAGCCATGTTGGGCAGCGGGGCTAAGGCGGCCAAGCCATCCTTCGTGTCTTACATCAGCCCGGAGGTGCGGGGCCGGCGGGGCGGGNGCAGCTCCGGCCCGGCTGCGGGTCTCGTTAGGGCGGCGGGAGCGCGGGGACCTGCGCTGCCCTTCCCCGGGCCCCCCTCTCGGGTTCCGCGGCGGGAGTTCTCCGCGGGGAGTTGCGAAGAGCTTCGTGGGGCGGGGGCTGGAGCGGGGGTCGCCCCTGTGCGGAGTTGGGGCTTGCGCGGCCGGTGTGCCTCCAAGGTGCTTCCCCGGCAACGAGGGGAAAGCATCTTGTTTGTTGTTTCTCGAGAAAGCTTAAAACAATTATTTGTCTGGTTAAGCTGATTGTTTTTCTAGAGCTTCACTTGAACATCTTATAAACAGCGAGTAGATGTCAGGGTGTCAGTGTGACTGTTCAGACTTGTAAGGTGAGACTTTCCGGACCTGTTTTTCTGAATGTCCCTTAACATCAGTTCACTCCCAACGTGGGC
Source organism: Brachypteracias leptosomus (assembly GCA_013401335.1). Taxonomy (NCBI): domain Eukaryota; kingdom Metazoa; phylum Chordata; class Aves; order Coraciiformes; family Brachypteraciidae; genus Brachypteracias; species Brachypteracias leptosomus. The sequence goes on from VYZX01019439.1 coordinate 228,023, forward strand.
TCTGCCTTTGTACGCTTCTTGTTTTCGGCTCTGTCGCTGTGAAGCCCAGGGTCTCTTTCCTTAACATCTCGAGGTTGAGCCCTTGGCTGTGTGTATCTTTCATATTGTTTTTCCTGTTGTCCTTTCACTTGTTTATTGAAACTTAATGTTTGCAGTGTGATTGAAGTGGCTTTAGACTCAGTTTACTGAAGTCCCCATGTTAGCAGATCGTATTAGATCAGTATTATTCAGTATTTCTTCATTCTTATTCCTGGTAAACAGCTGTTTTCTAGGAAGATCAGTCTTCATGAAAACTAGCCATTTGTGATATTCTTTTTTTTCCCTCCATCATTCATGGTAATCTGTGTCAAACTGGTTTTTCTTAATTGTAAAATTCTCTTGAGAGCTTTTTAAGAAAGAGATTTTCGTATGTCTTGCTGATTAGTACAGAGTTTGTCACTGATAGGACTTTGGAGAATCTGCTGGTTTTATTTTTCACTGAATCTGAAATAAAAATGCAGTTATTATGGCTTGAGTCAGTTGTACTGTTTAAAACTTATGTCCTTATTTTGTGGTAGCAACTGGTTTTATGTTATTCAGCCCCGACTTGTAGTTTCTTCTTCTTTAAAAGTTTTCTATATTCCTTGTATTTTCCAGTGAAAATGGACAAATATTTCTGGAGTCAGCAAACCTATCTGTGTGTGAAGTCAGACTTTTACCCTAGGAAAGTACAATGTACAGATATACAAAGTGTGTGCTTATGGAACTGAATTTTGTGAAGCTAAGAACTTTACTTGTTTGGCTTACTGAAAGACACTTCACTGTTTAAAAGAGCATGCTGGATGATTAAAGCTTGCTGGAAAAAATGGCCAGTGGGGAAAGGTGCAAGTCAAATATATATAGTGCAGTAGGATAACAAATAATAAAGAGTACTTTAACGTGATTATAACTATAGTAATGTAACTCTTCAAATGTGATTTTAATGGCTGCAGGATGAGTAACAAAGGTATTTAATATTGAAAGATGAAGCTTTTAATGAAACATCCTGATGCGTTGGAGTTTCCAGTCATTCACTCTTTATGTATTCGTGCTGCTTTGAACCATGTCCTTTATGCACTTAAATTTAAGAATTTCATGGGTGCTTGCAACAAACTTTGAAATATAGACCTGACTTCTACCATAGAATTGGTGTCTCTTCTGCACCTTCAAAAACTCAGTGAAACTGGGGTCTGATGCCAGGAGTAAGTGAAGCAAGTTAAACTGTTGGCTCTCGTAGGTATTGCTCTATTTCACAGCCTTAATGGGATGGTTACACAGGAAGCTGAAGACTTCAGTGGGTTTTATGAGGATTAAAAATAAAACTCTAGATATATGATGAAACCTGTGAGGTTTTGGGGGGATCTGGAAAAGTATGTTGATTAGATATCCTGAAATAAGCAGAAGTGAGCATTTCTCAGGAACTGTATTCTGCATGCACCTGAGAAAACTTTCTGAACACAAATTTCCTGTACCTGTTAACTTCCAAGTAGTTTTAAAATTGAAGCTAGAACAGTTGAAATACTTAATGCCTCACATGGAGCATAGGTTGGTCAGCTGAGAACTTTCTTTTCATCAAGATAATGTAGCTTCCAGATGCTTGTGGAAGAATGTAGGCAACAGGTATGTTCAGTGTGATGCTTCCTCTCGTAGGCCTCTCAAAAGGCAGGAAACAGCAGTTTAGGGACTTTAGGAGCATTTGAGTTAATGATGGACTTGTCAGTGAGCTTACAGAGCCTTGCCTTGAATCCATTTATACTTCTGACTTGCAGCAAGATATTCTGTCAACCACTCTGCAATACAAAGCAATGTAGTAGTGTTATGCTGTAGTTGTCCTTGCTTGCAACCTCCAGATTCTTTAGACTTGTCCTTGTTCGCCTGGGAAGTTATTTGAGACTTTGAGCTGCTGCTTCTAGGTTGGGGGAGCCCTGCAATAAGAAAATGCAACAGGCAGAGCTGAGATTTTTTTTTTTTTCCCCTAGCCTCATCTTTAATCCATCCTTGGATACCTGGGGGTCACACTAGGTAGTAGAAAAACATAGTGAAGTTCGCTTTTAACTGCTTTTGGGGCTGGTTTGTTAGCATATGGAAAGGAGCAGGAATTCTATTCATGTTAATATAGGGCAAGATGGAAGTAAAAAGGGAACAGAAAATTCTGTTTATTAAACGGACAGAGGTATTTTCTGCTTTGAAACCCCCGAATGTCTGGAAAGGAGTGTTTTTGACATCTGACTAAATATAACCTAGCTGTGCTCTGCTGTATGGAATGACAGATCAATCAGTGGTCTGTTGAGTGCGAGAACATAGGATGTTGATATTAATGACACACTTCCCCTCAGGACAGACTTGGCTACCCTGCAGGAAATGGGGTGAATACTAGGGTAGAAAGTCAATGTTTTGACATGTGTCATCTTAGACTAGTAATGTTTGCCTATGTAGACACAGAAACAAGAACCAGTGAATTTACTTGAGAAGAATTTGTTCAGATTCATGCAGCTTGTCTCAGAAATCTAGAACACACCTCAGTCTTCTGGGTTGCACGGGTAACTTTCATGCCGTGTGTTCTGTCTCTCAAATCGTGCTTTTAGCTCATAAACACTACAAATCCTTGTTGCTTGTGAATCTTTATAGAATATTGAGTGTTCTGTAGTGATCACTTTTAGAATAGTATGGCACTCCTTCTAAATTGGAATGCTGGAATTGAAGGGTGGTGTAAGGAGTAGAGTTTATCAAAGTGGACAGCTGGGCTGTGGACTGTCATGAAGGAAGCTGGGTATTGAAGTCAGAGGAGATGAAAAGGACAATGTAAGGAAAGAGGAAAGGATAAAAGATGAAACGGACATGGAAAACATGCGCTATGATTTAATAGGCTATTGGATAATGAAGCCGTGAAAGGAAGGAAAACAAGCAGTTACAGATTATTTTCAGCACTGTTACTAAAGTGTAATAAGTATGTGCTCTGAACTGTGTGGTGTATAACGTGGATTAGGCTTTTTTGACCAAGAAATAGTGTTTCAGAAAAAAACAAGTCTGTGTTGTGATTCATTTCTGAATACAGAGTATATGCTGAGCATGTGCACAGGTATTTCCTCTTTTGCATGAAATTCCAGTGAAACTGTTACATAGGTTTGATTTATTTTACTCGGCAATACCGTATTGGCTTGTTGGAGCACCACAACTAACTTGCAAATATTTCAGTATACAGTTTGACTCCTATAACTGATAAAGATAAATGTATAGTTAAGAAAGCCACCTCAGCCTTCTGTCAGTCTTTCAGTGAAGTATAAGTAAATAAGAAAAAATGACTGTTCACAGCAAGACATGATGTAGAACTTCCCTGTGCAGAGACTACTTGTGGAAAACTAGGTAACAACATCAAAATATCCAGTGTTCTCACAGTGTTACTGTTTGCTGTCAGCTTGAAAGAATGCAGGTTACAGCCTTTGCTTTTGAAACCCTGGAAGTGATAACTGGTTCTTTCATTACTCAAATCTAATGATGTTTTTCCTGGTATGCTTACTTAAAAATCTTGTTTTCCATTGTTTTAATTGCCGCTAGCACAAATGTCCAGATATGGATAAATGGAAACATTAGTGTGGGGTAAAGGAGGTTCAGAGATTGCACCATATAATTTGCAGCAGCAGACTGTATACACAGCCACTCTGGTGAGAGTGATGGGCAACATCCAGTATCAGCAAATCACATATGCATTTTGCAGTACTGATTTAAAAAAAAAATAAATTAAAATCCAAATTATCTGACAATTATCTGATACTGGCATGCAGGGAATGTTTCACTTTTTGCTCATTTTCTGTCCACAGTTGCTTACCTACCTTTGGAGTGGGAAGTGCAGAATTGCTCTGAGTTGTGGTGAGTCTCTAGAAACCACAAAGAGCAGGAATCATTTGGGATCCCTCTTCTGCCCTGACTGTTAGGACCCTATTAATAGAGCATAACTGTTACTTGACCTTACTACCTTAAACACATGTGGTGGCTCCCTTATGCTTCAGCACTTGGGGAAGACGTGTCTCCCAAGACAGACTTGGGGTGTATATTTAAATATATTTTTTGGGGAAAGGTGAATGTAGTTCCTGGGTATTGCAAGCTGTGCAGTTGTTTACTGTACTTGGGTAAAAACTAAGGAAAAGAGAAGAGGTGAACCTTTCCTTAAGAAAAAGAGTTTCTCTATTGTGTTGTCTCTGCTCTATTAAAGCAGAGAATCTGCAAGGAACATGGTGTTTCCTTTCCCTGGAACATCATGGTTTTATAGTGCTTTCAGGTGAAGTCTATTTGAATGAACAAAAAAGTATGACACATTATGAATTAGTATGGTGTGATGTGTTGTCAGCCTGCAGTTTTGGTATGATTACTAATCTATAATTATCAGTTATAACAGTATGAGGTGTTGCTGTATTGCCTACCACTGTTTGGTAGCCTGGAAAAAGGAATGTAGCACAAGGTAAATGATAAGGTGAGAAGTGTCTTGGAGAAAGAAGTTTCTAAAGCCTTGAGCAAAGTCGAGGTCTTTTTTTCTATCATTTCTGAGTCAATCCAAAGTTAACTTTTCTCATTTGCATGATGTTCTATGGGTAGCTGCTTTTAGCTGTTGCTGGTAGTAACGTTTCCTGTGTTGTATCTTGAGTTAGAAGTGCCAAGAAGCTGCTTGAGGCATTCAGAATGGGGAAGCTACGGATGAAGAAGTATCTAGAGGTGTGCATGGCTTCCAGTGGTCATATATGGGAAGTGCTTGCATGCATAACTTCAACAAATGGTCAGAGGGTGAAGCTTCCTGAGGTCTGAGTGTTTTAGTAGCTTGTGGAAAGGGACAGACTTGCTTCTGCTGCTTCCCTTTCTTTTGTTTCTGTGCTCATCTGACCTGTTGATGAGCAAGTTCTGCTAACAATAGGCAGTAACAACAAAAACAAATGTAGCTCAAATGCAGACTTTCCAACTGATCTTATGAACTAAATTACCTCACCATCTAGTTGGACAAACACAGGAATAAAAGGAGTGGGTGGGTGAGTATGAACTGTGTGACTGATTAAAGGGATGTTGATGAGCATGTATTTTAGTGTCATCAGGCTCTTAAGTGAGTCCTAAGATCTGTATTGTCCCCAAAATAAACTGATTAGAAAAATGAAGCTGAAAGGGGTTCCTACACAACTTGTACTGACTCACTGTGAGTTACCAAATTTTCTTTGTAAAGATCTTTGCCTCCTCAAAAATGAGGAAATGCAAAATGTGACATTAGTAGAATTTAATGTATTTTAATATCCTCCCCTGGAAAATTAAATGAGCATAGCAGCATCGATATCTTCAGCAGTGTTCATGGCTGGCATCCTAGCCATCCCTAGTGCATATGTATGAAAACTGTCTTTACATTCCTGTTAAAAAATCAAATATTTTAAATGTTGACTTTTAAATAGAACTCCTGTGGAGGCTCAGCTCTGGGAAGCTGTTGTATGTTACAGGAATTCTGCCTATAGTGAGCACTTGAATGTCTGTGTGTTTTTGTCAACAGAGTAAAATTGGATTTTACAAGCTGGACTCGGTGTTTAACTGAGGTCTCTATTCTGCTGTGATGCTATTTAATTAAAATTATAATTTCTTTCAGAAGATAACCAAGTTGACTTGTAACCAAAACCCAAACCACTTATTAAAAATTATTTGCTTCGGTGATACCTGTTATAAAAGCTCCATTTCATTTTAATAAATGAGTGTAAGCTGAAAGAACTATTTGGGGGTCAATTTTTTTTTTTTTTGCTTAGATCTGATGTGCCAGCACTAGCATAAACTGATACTCAAAGCACTAAGTACAAACATTCAAGCAGTGTGTGTACATAAACAGTAGTTATTACACACCTTATGTCTCCCAAAGTAAAAGCTACTGGAAAAACACCTAGTTAGTATATTACTTTACTGTTCTGTAGCAGTGAGTGTTGGCACATAGCTTGTGAGCAAACAGTATTACCTTTATTCACTCACAAACTGTGGTAGTAGAAGGCGTAGCTATAAAGGCACCAGTAAATCCAAAGTTTAGCTTAGAGTGACCAGTAGTGAAGAGACGACATTGGGAAAATGTGTATTTCTTCTCTAAAAGCAGTGGTGTTCAGCTTGAGCCATATTTGCACAGTAACTTATTTAGCTGACAAACGTTAACTTTGATTAAAATTTACTTGTAAAACATCCACGCTTGGAGGTCAAAGGCAGCAAATTGTTTTGTTTTCTGTGTTAGCTCCCAGCTCTAGTTAGAGCTTTCTTTCTTCACACCACTACCACTTTCACTTTATGAACTTTGCCTCTTTTCAGTCTGTATTGAATGGCTCTGCTGTTCTCATGGCATGGTTTTCTGGTGGTATTAGTTTTGCTATGCAGCCTTCAAGCTTTGATTTGGGTCTTCTGTGTGTTGAGAGCAAGTGTTTATATGAATGACAAAGGGGGGTTATTTTTATGCTCTCAGGGGCATTTGTTTCACTGTTATTGCTTATGTCTGCTTTTGATTGCTTGCCTTGATTTGCAATATCTGACTCTGGATGCTGGTGACAAACTAAAATTAGCTTGCTTACTGCTGTGGCCCTAGAGGGGTTTCCAGTTAACTAGTAGTTTTCCAGAAAGATTCCAGTGCATGTGCAGTAATTCAGACTCTTGAGGAGGAAGTTCTGAACTGGCTGAGCAGGAAAGGTGTAGCATGTCCTCTAGTTTAAGTCTTTTGGCTGGAGATTTTAGCCCAACTGTCAGTGCCTCAAGGCTAGAATAAGTGATACTGAGAACTTACTAGGTTTTTGCGCAGTTTGTGTCCAAATTAAGATATCCTGAAATGGGTTTTACATCTCAGCTCTGAGATTCTGAAATCCCTTTCCCTATAATCTTGATAGTACTGTTTAAGTAACTTCTGTACTAGTACCATGATAATACATGTAGGAAAACCAGAAACAGATAGTGAAGGATGAAGCTTGAAAAAACTGTGAAGGGTTTTTAAGTCATATGTGGAAAAGCTTACGAATGAGCTCAGGGGTATGGTGGTGATGTACTGAGTTTTATGCTTATCCATTTACATGTGGTGAAAGACCTTTAAAAGTATTGGTAATGGTTTATTTCTGTTACTTAAGACAAATAATGCATTTCCTTTTGTGTTAACAACTGCATGTAACTGACACTGTGGGCATCAAACCACTGACTCAACTTTTAGCTAGTAGACAACCTTTAGTGGAAAGAGCACATTGCAAACTTAATCTCCTTAATTTAGGAAGTTTTTTCCGTAATTTTATCTGCTTATTTGCTAGAATGTGAGGAATTTAAGAGGGAAGGTGTTATTATTTACAGCATATGTTGAAGGAACAATCTTTGCGTAATAGTAATTACTCTTTCTCTTTAGGAAATACACATAAAGGAACCCATAGAAAAGGAAGTTAATCCTCACTTGTTACCAGGTAAGTGTTGTATATTGTATTATTAGAATTAAGTAATAAAAAATTAATAACATAATCAATATTTAAATATTGCCATGTCTGTAGTAAACAATCATGTGACATCATGTCCCAAGTAGTAAACTAGAGGGTTTGGTGTAACAACCCACACAGGTTGAAATGTTTTAAGTGTATGTATCTGCATGGGTTGTTGACAAGCTCTATTTAAAAAATCCAGTTTTTATAGATCACGGTATCTTCAGGTAAGCTGCACATGGAGAACTGTCTATACTTCAGTTTGCTGTATTTCTTAAAAGATAGTCGGGTGTTTTTTTTCTTTGTTTGGAACTAAAGACCAAGAACTAGTGCATTGTTCTCCTACCACTTAGAGTCGGCCATGGTACAGGTACTTCTGGTTACAGAATGCCTGAACATTTGTGGTTGAGCAGTCTTCCGTTCATTTTGAGTAACGTTAGTAACCTGGAAGGTTCTCAATGTACTGGTTCCAGGAGCTGCCTCCTAATCCTTTTGTTAGACGATGATAAAGAATATTCAGGCACACAGCTATGAGAAGCTGTCAGGAACTTAATGCTGAGTCTGAAATATCAGCTGAAATAATAAATGTCAGTTATGTTGCAAATCAGTGTTTCTTTTATACAGGTGAACTGCTGCTTTGTGAGGCCAGCACAGTATACAAATATATACAAGAAGATGGGTCAAATCGTGGCACCTACGGGAAACTTGTGTGCACGAACTTCAAGATTGCTTTCCTTGACGATGATTCCGCTTCAGATGATAATGTAGGAAAACAAGTCTTTTAATTATGAACAAACAGGCTCTAAAGACATATAATGTCTCTGACTAAATGATCATATCTTTCCCTTCTATAAGGATACAGAATGAATATAGATTTATAAGAAAAGTTTAGTGGGTGGAGACTAATTATAATCAGTCTGCATCTGGTTGGTCTATGCAGATCCTTCTCAAGCTCTAATGACTATTTAAGTAAAAATGGTGTGAGTCTGTATGTGGACACTGACTTTAGATATAGTTTGTAACTGTATCTTCTGAGTTGGTAATTTTGTGAAGCTAAAGTTAAAAGAATTAATTGTTATCAACAGTTTACTTAAACCTGATTTCTGACTGCTTGTCTAGCAGCAATTTCAGAAGCATGAATGCCAAACATATTTCTGATGTTTTATAAAATCTGTCTGACTTGACTTTGGGTTACATCTGTGGAACCATTTCAGGGCTGCCTAAGACTGAGTGGAAAAGCTCTAGATAATTGTTAGTGTGGGTCAGGAAAGCTCTGAACTGTTCCATTCAAAGTCAGGTGTTGACTGTAAAGATTTTAAAACCTGGTACTATTGAGCTAGCGAACATTTAAAAAGCTAAAAAGTTTGCAAATTTTAGAAATTAGTAATCTTTTTCCCCTTGTTCTAGGTGCTCAGATTGAGTTGTCAAGGGAGAATGATAGTGCAACAACTTTTTTTTGTATGCTTAAGCATCTGAAACAGTATGGTCAATTTAGGCCATAAAAGTGAAGGAGTCTAGTGTAGGGGTCTCAAGAACAAGGTGGTCTTGACAGTGAAGAATAATGAGAAGAATATGATTAGACACATGTTGATTGTAGTTGGAAGTTTCTTTGGGTAAAATTTCAGGGAGCTTAAATGTTAAACTAAGGCTTCTGCAGCCAAGTACAGATTTTTGGGCCTTATGGAATTAATTGGGACAAAGCTGCAAAGCCCTTTCCACAAATCTCATGGGATTTATGGTGCAGTTGGTAGTGACTATTCTAACTTATCTTCCATCACTAACTTTAAATCTTGCATTTATAGCATGACAAGTCAACTATATTTCTCCTAACAAAGGTTCAGGTTTAGCCACCTGATTCAGAATACTGCAGACCTGGAAATAACTTGAATGAGGTTAACTTTGCTCACAACTATCTTCATGTAAAATGCAATTTGTTGATACAGTGTGCATCAGCCTTCTGGTAATATTTAACATAACGATGTCTAATTGTGGCATTACTCATGTCATTTTTAACTCTGAACTCATGGAATGATAAAAGGGAAAGAAAGCCCCAAATCACTTCAAGTTTGGCAAAACAGTAGGTAATTGGCTTGTGTGCCTTCACTGATAACTGTGGCTGCTATGTTGGAATATTCTTGGGATGCTTGCTCTTTTAAGGGATTTTCTATTTCCTGCCAGGTTCCCATAGCAAGGAAACTTGTCATAAAAGGGCTTGGATTATATCAAGTTACTGTATTTCCTGTTTACTGCAATGATTCTAGTTTGAAAAGTGACTCTCAATAGAAATGCATGCTTTGAAGCTATTGGGAAAGTAAAAACTTGATCTACGTTTCAAGTATGGCTGAGACAAAACTGGATCTGCAGTTTATAAACTGTGTAACCTGCATCTGTCTGTATTTTAATAACTGTTGTTCAGTGTACTGCCTTAAACAGCTCATAAGAATAAGAAGTAATGCTCATATTAAAATATGTACTGAATATATGTTCTTTACTTGTGAGAAGATGCTACTGCTTAGTAGTGTGATGTTTCTAAGAAATTTTTTTCATGTTGTAGGAGCCACAATTTAAGAATAAGATTGTAGGAGAAAATGACATAACCCTGCAATGTGTAGATCAAATCTATGGAGGTAGGCCAGCTTTCTCCTCTTGGTTTAATGTGCCTCATACTTCCAAGTGTCTTATGGTGCTAGCGCTCTTTGTACATGCATATCCTTTTCAGAAAACTGCTAGAGTTGTCTCTTTGGAAACTATGATTGGGTAGTCCAGAAAAAAAAGCTACATTCATATTTAGTGATGAAATGACAGATAAGAGATCTATTGGAACCCAGTATTATCTCCCAAGCTTGTCAAAGCTGCATTTTAATCTTACTGGGACAGACTAAACAGTTCCTTCAAAATGTCATAATTCAAAGCAAAGAGTGTACTGTGAAAAGTCTCTGATTAAGATTGATGCACAAAATTCTTCCAGGGTTTCAGCTATTTCTATAAATATGGAGGTGTTCACTTCATTTAAGCAATAGCACTGCAGAGCAGTACAGGTACCAAAGCAATACCTTTTGTTTGTCTAAAGGAACTCTGTTTTATGAGGTTCATAATATCTTCAAAATATCAAAAGAGATAGAAAGTGAGGTTTTAATTTACAAGTAAATCAATGAGTGCTTTGTAACAGGGCTTACAGGTTGCCTGTATTGCTAAAAAAGGTAAATAAGAATGGGGCTGGCCATGTGTAAAAAGTGAGGAAGGCTTTATTGAGAATCTTGACCTTGGATTAATATTAGATTATTCAGAGTGTTTGTGAATGGTGGTGTGGGTTCATGAAGGAGTGGACTAGGGAAGACTAGTGGAAGCTGGCTATGAGACACTACTTAGTTTCATATAAAATGGTCTAGCTGGCAGCACTTGAAGTTGTGAAATGATTTCAAGCAGAAGTGAACAAAGGGCTCTTGGGGATTTTATGATAGTTTAAAAAAATTAAATTAGGAACTTAGAATGATCTCAGTTGTTTGGGGACTTTCCCTTGGGTAAAACTTAAGATGCATAAAGAACATGATTTAGTGGAACTTTAAACTTACTATGCAGCCAAAATGTGAACAGAAATAATCACTGAGCATCTGGCTTGCTGCAAGTTTGTTTTCTACCTTGCAGGAAATAGTTTGAATGGGTTTAAAAAAAAAGTTGAATATCTTAGCACAAGAGCTTGTCAGTCTGTGTTGTGGGATGCTTGCTTTGCTTGTTTGTACTTGCTAAAACTTGGACTTGAATTAGTTTCTTGAGAATTTTGAAAAGTCAAGTAGGGTTAGCTTTGTCAACTGGTGGCAAAGTTGTCTTTGATGTTTAGACTCTTTAATTTTGCAGTTTATGATGAGAAAAAGAAACTTCTCACTGGACAACTGAGAAAATATCCGGAGAAGCTAATTATCTACTGTAAAGACCTTAGAGTATTTAATTTCTGCCTGAGATACACAAAAGAAGAGGAAGTGAAAAGAGTAAGTATAGTGACTTTGTTTTTCTTTTTTAGGCTTAGTGTTGGGTGTTTAGTTGTGGGGGTGAGGGAAAGATGACATTCACTCTGAGACATCCCTTAAACTTGAAGTGTTTTCTATCATTTCCAATTGAGAAAGTAGAATAATTTCTAGCTAACTTTACTCATTAAACTTGATTATATATAGCAGTGAAAAAGATCAAATGCAGTGGCTCTTGGAAGCAGACTGGAAGTTTAGAATACTACCTTAAATTACCTTCAGCTCAGATAAATTGTAAAGCTCTTCTCTTTGTGATACATAATTTTATTACAATTTAGACTTCAGACTTTTTCATTTGAAAGCAGTTATTTTCTGGGTAGCTTGGGTTCTTTAGACAGGTTAATCTAAACTCCAAACTATGAGTCTGCAACCTTTATTTGAATAATAAGAATCATTCTGGAAGTTGGACATGTTTAATACTTCTCATTAAGCCAAGTAGGTACGGTATCTTGCAGGCAATGGAGGAAACTTTCTGAAAGTCAGTTCTTAGTTGTTGGGAATAGAGCCCACTGAATGGTTTTGTTTAAAACTTGGGAGAGAGGGAGTAAAAAAAATTATGGTTTTTGCACTGCATTTCTTTGTCTGTATTTGTGTGTTAATTTTTGGTCCTTTCCTAGATCGTCAGTGGTATAGTTCATCATAGCCAGACACCTAAGCTGCTTAAACGCCTGTTTCTATTCTCTTATGCATCAGCTGCCCCAAACAACACAGGTAAATGTTTTTCTGGTTTTGGTTTGTATTTGTTGCATATTGTTAGTTCTTAAGTAGTCTGGGATGCTTAGTAGCTGAGTTTGTGCCTGGCATATGTCTCTGCCCTTCTAGCAGAGATCCTGGGAAGATTAATTTTTTTGCTTGTTATACGTTGTTAGACTTGTTGCTAGAAATTATCTACTGTTGGTTTCTGTGTCCTTCAGTGCAATTGCACAGAATTTTTCCGAGCAAGAGTATGATCACTGGATTACAAAATTTACTGTGATCAGTATGTGCAAATGCTTTTCATGTGCTTCTGACTAGAGTACTCTCATCTAGAAAGTATTTTGCTTATTTTATTAATATGTTTTTTCTGTACTATTGCAGAGAACCAAACTTCCTCCTCTTAATTCTTAAATTACTACATTTTCAGTGGCATCTGACAGAAAGTATTTCCCTTTTTGCTTTTATTTACAAGTGATCTGTTTCTCCCAGGCAACTGCAAAAAAAAAGCATAGGTTTGCATAGCAGGATTCTGACTTCCTCTTATAGCTAACTTCTTACATAATCTTCCCACTTGATCAAACTTGGCTGAATAACATTGTAAAATTCAGGATAAAGTTGTCAGTGCACTTTCTAGCATTTAATAGTTCAGACTTCAGCTGAAGTGATAGCGCTGTTTTAAGTTAGGAACCTTACCCCTAGTGCACAAGGAACACTTCTTCCTTTCACAGAAGGAAGTTTTGATATATCCAAGGTATTAAGTGGACACTTAATATGTCAAGGAATTACAGAATCAGAGGGTCAAAGAAGCCTCTGTAGATAATCTGGTCATGTTCCTGTCCACCTGCCCTCCTCTAGAGTAGGGTTAACTACAGCAGTCTTACCAGGGTCATGTCCAGTTGGGTTTTGAATATCTGCAAGGATGGAGACTCCAAACCTTTCTGGACAGCCTGGTGCATTATTTGACTGTCTTTGTAATGAAGAAGTTTATTACATTTAAATGAGATTTGCTGTAGGTAGTGCTTGTGTGCACTACCTTTCTGTCATGTCACTGGATACCACTGAGTCTAGATGCATCTTTACTCTCCTCTCTTGCTTCTACCCTCAGTCAAGTATTTATACACACCAGAAAGATTTCCTGTATGCCTGAGTCTTCTCCAGGCTGAATGATCCCAGATCTCAGTCTCTCCTTATATCAGGTGCTTCAAGACCTTTAATGACCTTAATGGGCCTTCACTGGACTTGGTCCAGCAAGCCTGTGCTTGTCTTGTACTGCAGAGCCCAGCGCTGGACACAGCACTCTGGGCATGACCTCACTAGTGCTGAGCTGAGAAGAGCAATCACCCCATTCAGCCTGTAGGCAGTAGTCTTCATAATGCAGCCCCAGAATACGTTGGCTGCCTTTGCTGCAAGGGCACATTGTTGGCTCAGGGAGTTCCTGCAGGTTCATCTGGAACTGGTGTTCAGGTCGAGGTACACACATCAGAAAGTCTGTAAGCTTTTCCAGGTAGACTCAGCAAATGTGGAAGAAGCCTAGTCTTTTTAGCAGCGTTGAAGTGTTGTACTAGAGTTCTTTCATAGTTTAATAACTGTATTCAGTACTAAATGCCTAGGTCTCATTCTTTATGACATTGTTACAGGAGAACCCAACTAGATTTTAGAAATAGGGGTGTATGCCTTCTATGGTCTGATAATCTTAAGATTTTTAATTTTTCCCTTAGAGCTCATTAATAACGTTCTGTTTCCAGCTGTAAATTTTTCATCTACCTTATCTTCTTACAGTGGAAAGTTTCAACTTGGCATTGTATCTTATATGGAAATTCTAGCTCTGTTTGGTATTTCGATGCCAGCTGATGCTGCAGGGTACTTAATTATGGTGGGTGCTTAAGACAGTTGGCCTTACTCCACAAATTATGTGGTTATTATCCAAAATCTTTGGCTAAGTCAGCCTACTGTCATAGCTGTTGCTGAGGTGGCTAAATAGAAATACAGGAAAAGTTCTCCGTTGAAATGATTGAGACTGAATTGTTGTAATCAATTTTATGCTCTAACCAAGTGCCTGAAATATTCTGTTCAGTGCAAAGTTCCTATCCATGATAAAAGAATGAACTTTAAATGAAATGCAATATCTGAATTCCAGAAAGGCTTTTGGTATGATTATTAGTTCTACACTTAAGCCTATATTATTAGTGCCAGTCAGCTTCTCTTAGAATGCAATGGTATTTGCTGCACAGGATGCTGGGTTTGAGGCTGGGTGTGAGGAGAGTCTGAACTGTATGGAAGTTCTGCAAGAACTGATTAGTTTATGAAGGAGAAACTATTCCTGAAGTTATTAAAGCAATATTTGACAGAAGATGTGTTAAAGATCAGACAGAAACAGTGTGGTATACAAAGGCATTTATCTTTCATTTGAGGCTTTCTGTACACAAGAGGTTTTGCTTGCTTACCTTAATGAAAACTAACCCCTTGATTTAGGAATGCTTTCATGTTAGAGTTCCTGATGGTCTTCAGAGTTAATTATTGATATCTGACAGGTGGAAAAAACCAAACTGTGATGTTTGACACCCTTGAGGACTGGCGTAATGAGCTGGAGCGGACCAAAGGGAATGTGAAATACAAAGCAGTGACTACCAATGAAGGCTACAGAGTCTCTGAAAAGTAAGCTTGCCCTGATTAATAGTAGACTTAGGTTATGTGTCTCATTAAGATTTACAAAAATCTACCTATAATGCTAAGCAATCTACCTTTGCTTAGCATTATACAGTTGTTTAGGGTTGTTGGGGTTTTTTTAAGGATCTAGTTTCCATTTTGATTTATGGGTTACTTTGATTTGGGACCTCATGAGGTCATCTTACACAACCCCTGCTCAAGCAGGGCTAGCTTCAACATCAGGTCAGGCTACTCAGGACCTTGGTCAGTCAAGCTTTTAATATCTCTATAGGTGGAGAATACCACCTTAGAATAGAAAATATGGAGTCTGGTACCTACACTTTTGTTGGAGTTACTTGTAGGATGACATTTTCTCAATCCTGTACCATTACTCTGGTAAAATTCCAAGTTGTGTGCACTTGAGATTTTCTGTTGTTTTACCTGAGGGGCTGGGAGGCAAAAGAGTAATTTAAAGTATATCTGCAAAATGTGCTGATGGAAGTTAAGTTGCATTGTTGTGGAAGGTTAGAGATGTCTACTTCCGTCAGTTTAGCAATTAGCATCTATCGGTGAACCCTTTAGGATGTATATGAGGCTCTGCATACTACTGTTGTTTAATAGTCAAATCCTGAAATGTATTGCAGACCTTGGGAACAAATACAAATTTTAAAAAAAAGTTTTAACTATTTATTCTAGAGCTTTGTCTTGAGAGACACAAGCTGCGTTTAAGTACTTAGCTTTTTTGCTTCTGTGGGCCTTGAACATAGTGTTGGCTGATACTGAAAATTTGTTATATATCAAATGATATTCTTGACTTCTGATGCAAACTACTTACAAGGCATGGAAACAGAACTAGTTATCTAATACTGCAAGGGTATCTTTTGAAACAATGAAGAGCGAGAGAACCAAGGCAGTCTTAACAATTAGTCTTAGATGTTAAATGTAGGACTTAATTACAGCCTTGTAAAGGCAGGGGAACATTGCAGGGAAAATAGTGAAGAGCTCAAGATTGGAAGAAAGTACCTTACCCAGCTGAAAAATAAAGGAATAGTGCTGATGACAATATAATTATCTAGTAGGAAACATTATCGTAGCAGTAAGAGTGAATATATAATTAGCATGTGGGCTAGAACACTCACTATCATTAAAAGGAGCTTGGAGATTGGTCAGTTTCTAAGTGCAAGAAACTCTTTTTTGTTGTTGTTGTCTTAGGCTGCCTTTGTATTTTGTTGTTCCTATATGCGTTTCTGAAGAGAGTATCTTGAAGTATGAAGGTAGAGGCATTCCTGTAAGTATGTATGCATGGCTGAGGGTAAGAAATCTTACTGACAAGACAATTTCAATTAGCATTTCAGATGTTATTGCGTATTTTCAGAACTTGTTTTTGACATCTTACACACACACGTAGTCATCTACAGAAGCGGAAACAGATGTTGGAAGAAGTGCTCAAAGTATTCTGTGCTTCCCTAAACAGTGTAAAGCAAAATATGTATGTATGATTCACAGCCCCCATTTACTTACCAGATGTCTCATGTCCTGTAGTCTACATTTACTACTGGTCTGTCTATCCATCAGCCTGTTTTTCATGAGTCTGAGTGCTGACTGGTATCTAGCTGGGCAGGAGGTAGGGCTTGAAATGCTGTTTGGATGTTGAGGTCAGGACTGCATGTACAGGTACAGCTGAGTACCTCCAGTTCCCTAGCTTGGGTGCTGGTAAATAGGAGGGCTGTAATGGCACAGCATTTTTACAAAGCCATGTAGCCTAACTGGAAAAACCAGTTCTACCAGTTTCAGCAGAAAATGAAGTTAAATATACTGTTTTGCACCCTGTAGCAAGCTGGCTTTGGCTTCCTACCTCATACTAGAGCTTAGGAACCAGTAAGCCAGAGTGGATAAAAATAAGGAACAAAGTAATCTCTGTTACGAGGTCTTACCTTAGTTGCTGCATATCCATCAAATTTGCCAAGGAAAACTATGTTTATTTCATGCTCTTAAATTAATAGCTCCATAGAGAAGATAGTGCTGTACTGCACTCCCTAATTTGTCTTTTCAGATTGTGAAGTTCAAAATAGTTGGGTTCACTTTTCCTCAGTTAGCCAGAAATATTACAATGGCTGCTACACAGAAGCAGAAGTGATTGGTTTTTTTGTTTGTTTTTTTTTTAATTGTATCCTGGCCTGTACCCGAAACGATGTGACCAACAGGCG
>VYZX01019440.1:8928-44811 GCA_013401335.1 Brachypteracias leptosomus
GGTATCTTCTGTCACCAGGGCACCCTCCCCATTTATCAGTGGGCCTACATTGCCTCTGGTGTTAGTTTTATCTGCTATGTATTTGAAAAAGCGCTTTCTGCTGTCCTTGACCCCTCTCGCCAGGTTTAATTCTAAGGAGGCCTTAGCTTTCCTAGTTGGCTGCCTACACCCCCTGACAATAGCCTTATACTCTTCCCAAGTCGCCAGCCCCTCCTTCCAAGATCTATAAACTTTCCTCTTCCACCTAAGCTTATCCAGCAGTTCCCTGTTTAACCAAGCAGGTCTCCTGGCTCCTTTCCTTGACTTCCTTCGTGTTGGGATGCTCCGATCTTGAGCTTCATAGAAGCAGTCCCTGAATGCTACCCAGCTATCTTGGGCCCCTTTACCTTCAAGCAGCTTTGCCCATGGGATTTCCCTTAGCAATGTCTATGAACAACCAGTGTGACATAGCAGTGTTTTTTTAAATGTGCTTTTAGGGCACATTAAGTGACATGTTTTTGGTAGAGATATACAAGACATTGTATATGACAACGATAAAGCTTCATGCATAGCTGAAATCACCTAGGTTTAACAAAGCTTAATGTGAATTCAAACAGGTGCAGATGAGGATTTGTGGGTTGGTTAGAAGAATGGGATGGATTAAACATTTCCCCATTATTCCTTACAATGAGATAAAAATGCCTTGATTTATTTAGCCTGGTGGCAGAAGTTTATAAGGGGATAGGCCAACTATTTGTAAATGAATTGGAGGGTTATGTATCAAAGAGGAAAAAATCCTATATAAAAGGAAATATTAGTCTCAGATCAAGTGTTTATTATCTGGTTAATTTAGGCTGGAAACTGGAAGATTCCTGAACACTCACAGAGTGAATGTCCAAACAGGACTGGAAGGATCAAGCAGTTTAAATTGTTGGGAGATCGAGCACGATAAGCCCAATGGAAGGGATTGTGTAACTAATTTGGAGAATTTCTGAAGATAAGAATCCATATGTATCTTCTAGGTTCAAAAGGAAGTCATATCACCGCTTGCACTGTATTTATTTTTTGGCAATCCTGTGCTGAGTCCTGCCCCTTTCTTGTAGGAGTCAGCCGAGATTTGTTCCCCTAAACTATTTAACAAATTTTGTTTAACAATTTTCTTGCTTATTGCAGCCCATCAGCATTGCCTTCAGGGTCTCTTTTGCTGCCTGCTGTCTACAGCTGTTTTGGCTAAGCTGTTACTTAGGCCCTCCTTTGGTTATGAATATTGGACAGGTATTGTGTGGAAGGGGTTACCTGGACATCTGTCACATGCTTTCCTGGGATTGCAGGAAGCCTCCCTGCAGGACCTGCATCCCAGTTCTCCACTCCTGTGAAAAGGAGAGCTGCTGATTTCTTTTTCCCTCAAAAGGTGCTGGTAATCCAGTAATGTTGCCCCACCCTCTGTTTATACAGACAGTTTGTGTCTTTAAAGGCAATAGCCTTTTTTGTTTTGAACATTTCACAAGACACATCACTGTTTATTCAAGCAAAGGCCCGGAGTATAACTGAGTGCTTGTCATGCTCTACCGATTGAATCCAAATTTATTTTGCATCTGTTATTCCTCCTTTCTGGTACACTAAAAAAAATCATGGGAGAGAAGCACTCTCTGGATTCCTTAAATATTCCTTGTGTCCCAGTGTTATGACAGAGCTCTATATGTAACTGTAATGACAGCAGGAATGATCCTCCTCCTTAGGATGCACAGGCAAAGAGCAGGGTTATTTACTTTTTTTCTCTGGTGGCTTTTACACAGGTGAAATTGCTATGAAATTTCTGAAAGTGCCAGTCATACCTTAATCTACCCGTTTACTTTGCTCAATAGTGTATAGTTAATCCATTTTTTTCTTAGAGTTTGCTGTTTAAAAGCACTTGCTGTGTAGCCAGCTACTGTGTATGTTTTAAGCTGAGGAACACAAACACACTGTCAGCTACAAGGTCTCACTGCTGTACTTTTCCTTGCAACGTTTAACAAGTTCAAACCAGTGATATTGTGCATAGAATCCAGTAAGGTTATAATTACCATTAAAGAGGGTGGTTGGTTAATATTTAGTTTGGGTTTCACTATTTTAGGGCAGACTGTAAAAATGTTTATGGTAGTTGTTTGTTTTTTTTTTTTAGGATAGCAATAATATTTTATGTTTACGTTTGTGACTAAGTACAGCCAGGTCCTTGCAGGGACCCCTGTACCACAAGTATCCATGTTCTTACGTTTCTCATCCCCCATCACATGGATCAGTGGATAAGCAGGTTTCATTTCGTTGAATGAGATGTCTAAATAGGAACTATTGCAGTAGAAAGAAACCATTTTTCTTCTGAGCAACAGAAATCTAGTTCCCCCAAGTCTTGCATTCTACATCCCAACTTTCTTCCAGTAAAAAAGAAAATAAATGAAAGAAAATTTAAAAAACCCTTCAGACTTAACAGTTGCACCTCTTCTGAGCCCTCCAGCAATATGTTTCTTCCCCTTTCAGTGTTACCTGCCTTTCCGCTCCCTGCATATGTACTCTCACGTTCCTCTGCATGGGCAAAAGGCAGTGTGTGCCATGCCTTGTTCTGAGCAGTATAAGTCTTCCATGACATGATTCAGAAGGGGGCTGCTGATCTCCTGTTGCATCCTGTCCCTCAACAGGGGTTTCTTCTATCCTCATGCAGATCTCCTACAACACTGTAGGAATTTGGGACCTCCTCAATCCATCCGTCAAATGTGGCTAAAACTGCCTGTCATGTTTGGAAACCATTAGAAAATGCAAAGCTGGACAGATATACAGCACTAATGTATAAAGCCCATTTAATCAGCAAAGCATCCTAAGAAGACTGGTTTTCCAGCTGTAATAGACACAGACAGATATGTATTCCTACCCAGATATATAACATTGGCTCTGAAGATGTGCTGTTACATGCATTCTGCAAATAGATAATTGGAAGGGGAGAAGGAGGAAGGAGAGGGATGTTTGTATCATCTCATGGCAGGTAACAATGTCATAGCACACCTGGGTGCTGCTGACCTTGTTTCTCATGCAAGCGCTAATTAAATATTTTGTGGTTAAAAAAAAAAAAAAAAAGAGCTTGGATACCCAGTATCCAAAGGGTTTCAAAACTTTATTGTATGTGCCAAATATTTCCAGCTGTTATTGCCTTCCACTTATTTCCCACAGCATCTTGGCCCCAGTCTGCTAGTGATCTTTCTTTGTTGATGGCATGAGATATTAACTGAGCCAATGTTTATGCTGCTCAGAAGGATATTCTTCAAGACTTAATTCATTAATGATTTTAAAGCTTGTTAACCTGTTTATCTTCAATGGATGGAAGCTTTTAATGCTAAATAATTTGGACAGCATTTATATAGATTTTGATAATGAGTACAATTGTATATCAGACTGCAGTCTGTATAATACACTTGGAGCCAACAAGCATACTTCAGTTGCTTCTCACTGAGAGAAGAAAGATTAGTCTGCATACGTGGGTGTCTTAAGCAGCATTACCTCTACTAACTCCAACCCATTGAGTGTTTCTAACTTACAGCTTCTTCAAAAGAAAACAATTGCTAAGATATTTGATAGTGGAAAATTTGTGGATGGTTTACTATAGCTTCTGTGATCATCCTCATATTGTCTTGTGGCATAGCATAATCTTGTGAGTGGCTTATTTCAATTAAAGTCATTCAAAGTCCATTTAAGTTTTCTTATATATAAGCCTACAGTGCTTTCTTAAAGAGTTCATGTCAAGCTACTCAAGTTACTCAAAACCAGAGTCTGGCTGATTGACTGCTTTTTGTTGTTGTTTTAGCTTTCAAACATTCATTAGAATGGAAGGAAGTTTCTGCTTTAATTTTATTTTCTACCATTCACATTAGTGCTGCTTGCATTTTACATTTCTTTTTGGTTTGGTGATGAAAACATCCTACTTGGCTGTTAATTGTTGTAAACATTTATTTAGCACTTTGCAGTTGCTAATGAATTAATCTCTCTAATGCTGAATAAGTGTTATTGTATTTCAGAGCTCAGGAGTGTCGATGAGACATACCTAAGGCCATAAAGTGTGTCAGTAGTGTAGATGAGGATTTAATTTGAGAACCTTTCTGTGACTCAATGTAGTTAATGTGCTAGTAGTGTCAGTCTGTGGGTTTGTGTATGAGCCAGGATTTGCAGTACTATAGAGATTACGTCTTTCTTATTGTTCTAACGCAGTTCTTTCAGGTTGTGTTCATTTTCCTTTGAGAAGTAGGTATTTTTGAGAACTTGTTTCTATGTAACTGAAATTTTAACTTTACTTGAAAGAAAGCCTGATTTACAGCTAAAGAAAAACATTAACGACTTCAGTATCAGCTCTAGAAGTTACACTCCAAAAGTTGAAAATGCCTCTCTCCTTCTCCTAGTGACTGGGCATAGAGAGACAACGTATTCTGCTTTCCACTTGTCTGTCTTCAGGGGCGCCCTGTAACCCTCTTTTGCTACTGACCTCCAGTCCTGCATGGAGCAGCTACAGGTAGCAGAGCCAGGAGGAATCTGACATCCCATCCTGCGTGTGATAATGCAGCCTCAGATCAAATGGTCTCAGAGCTGAGCAGCCTCTTGGAGCCAGCAGAGGCAGGCTCTGCCCAAAAGGCCTCTTTGCACTGCAACTCACAAATGCAGCACCCTGCTTTTCCTTGAAAGATGAGGAAAAAACCCCTTCCTTTTATCCTAAAAATGACAGGAACTCCATGCAGAAAAGATGTCACTTGTTTCATTACCAGCAGCTCAGAGCTGGTACAACAGAATATAAGGCACCACTGAAGCACTAAGTTATGAGAGTTGTAACAGAAGGAGCAGCTCACAGGGATATAAGGTGCTTTTATTTGAAGCTTCCTGATGTGGGAATATCAGTGGGTCTACACTTACAGTCTGGACTTCACCACTTAAGTACATGTGACTATGGCTATAGTTTTAGGGGGCTGGTGGTTTGGGGTTTTGTGGTGGTTTTTGTTTTTTTTTCACAAATACATTTGAAATTGCTTCAGTCTCAGTGTACAAGGTAGAATTAGAAACTTGCTGAAGGAGATATGTGGGGTGAGGAGGGGGAAATAATTTTCCAATCACATGTTACTTTTTCCTCCATTTTTGCCTCACCACCTTTCTCAGATGTTGCTAAATGAAACTTAGAGCTCAAAAATGTAGAGATTGTTTTTTGTAGATGAACACTTCATTTAGAGGCTATTTATCTGAGTGAAGGTACAATGCCAACTAGCGGTCAGATCCTTCATAGAGAAGAGACTTGGTATGCTGGCAAAAAACAATAAATAATTTTAATAAAAATATATGCCAATCATAACAGCTTTTATGACATTATCACTAGTCAACTTTCTGATAGGGAAAAGATTGTATTTATTGATTTTTTTAATAAGGCATTTCAATTAGTAATATAACAAGTATATCTTTTGATTAATGATGTGTTGTCCTTTAACCACGCATTAATACACTGTTATGTTTTTCTTTTTTTCCAAAATTAATTCATTCCCACTTGTAATCTGATCACCTGTGCTAATGGTTCCAAAACCAAAGAAAGGAGTATATATTATCTCCATCTTTTTTCACAATAGTATCTTTCCTAAACTATAGATCTGCAGTGGGCTTTGAATAATCCACTCTGGCTCCTTTTTGAAAGTCCATGGTTATTCTAATAACAAGGGATATTCTTCCAACATCTCTGAAAGCTTTCTTCCTTCCCACCTCAGTCTTAGTTTTAAATGTATATCATCATATTAAAGTTCATGAGGTGCTGTGCCACAAGTTGCTTTTCTTCTCATGTTGCTTAAGGACTCTTTTTGTACCAAGATAGTAAGATTTTGAGATGTATCATGTAAATATTAATGCCTATAATCTGAATACCAGAATCTAAATATAAATAACATCTTTATGTACAAAAGAGATAAAACTGTAAAGCAGCTATTTGGAGATTATTTTTTTCTTTTTAGGTTTTTGGGGGTTTTGTTTTGGTTTTTTGCTTGTCAAAACTGTATCTTTCCTATAGTGTTCACCTAGAATTCAATTGTTTTGGAAAACTCATGTGCTGATTAATAAGGCAGTTTCACTAGATGATACAGGGAAAAGAAGATACAGATCAGGAAGACAGACCTCTGAATTCTACAAACTGATTAAAATTAGGTTATCTTTTTACTGTGCATCAGCCAGATATTTCTAGAGTCTGCAATCTTTAGGTCTGTAGGCCTTGAGTACCTACAGTTCTCTTGATGCACAGGATTTCCAGCAGCACTCTGATGTTGGAGTACACAATTATTTTAGTGTTAAACTATGGGAGACATTGTCTACAGTTTCTCCTAGAAATTGGCCTGACTACTTACCTGCCTGACCCTCAAAAAGCAAGCTTTCCATGTGTTATCCAGTACTTTTTTATTAATTTTGCTTTCCTAACAATTTTGAGCATATCTAGGCTCTTCATCATGTTTTATGGCTTCTTGAAATAACAGCAACCTTATATGTTCTGTGAAGCCAGCTAGTTTGTGTGTGCCTCTTATTCCTTATAAATACAACAGTCACCTGTATTTTATTGGATCCAAAGGCAAGCCCAATTCACTTCTCTGATGTTCAGTGAACTTTGGATCAACTCCTTGATCTCATCTGTTTAGCTGTGATGCTGAGATTAGCAGCTCTCATTTGCTTTGAGTCTCAGAAAAATGTGGATCACGCTTAAAGGAAATATTTTGAGGGCTAGTTTTGACTTGCACTAAAGCTCCAAATTCTTCTTCCCCTTCTGGCAGGCTTCTGTAAATTTTATACTCTTCCACCATGGAATTACCTAGACAGTAAACTCCGTCTCCTTCTTGCAGCATCAGGAATTGGAACATGCTCTCTGTGGCTGTGAAGTTGTCTAGTGACTGCTTATGGCACTGCTGAGTGTCAGATTTGTGTAAGCATCCTTATCCAATGTGGTCCTTCAGCAATGTTTTTATCTCCCTGACAGACAAATACTGAGTTTTAGTGTTCAGTGCTTCAGAGTACCATATGCTTCAAAGCAATCATGAAGTATCCTATCTGTTTTGGAGTGTGGGGAAATATCATGCTCTCTGGCTCTTCTGCATCCCCATAGGGTTTCTCTGTCATTCTTCTGACTCAAAACCTTGAGGTCTTTATTTTTTTCCTACTTTTCTTATTCAATGCTGGCAAACCCAGAGGACAACGTTATAGCAGCCACACCTTGTTCATTTATTTTTTACATCTGTGACTACTTTGAAGATCATTTACTAACAACCTTCACAGAAACAGCTTTCTAGCATTACTGATCAATTTGGAAGGCCTCCATGTTGCTAAGTGCTCAGCTATCTTCAGACCTGCTTTTTTGCTTTTTCTCCCCTTTACTCCAAGCTCCATGGTTTGCATATTGCTTTTATTCTCCAATTAATTTTTTTTTTTTTTTTAATTTTAGCTCAGAGACATCAAACACTGACTGCATTTCTGGGTGTATGTATTTCCTGCTTTCTTGCCCTTTGTAGCCTGAAGGCAGCCTAAGTTCATAATTAAACTATGAGCAAGATGGGAGAAGAGAACTGTTTGCTCCATGAACTCAGCAGCATTAACCATTAACTATGCCTCTGTTTATTTTTAATGAAGGAAGAAGTGGAAAAAATAATAGCATCTGTCTCTCACCTGTAACGATACATAGGTTTTATGGAAGTGGGAAGCTTGGCGAGAGAGAGAGAGAAAGATGCAGCCATTGTTTTCTGTGATCTTTTCTACTTCTACTCCTGGAGAAAGGATTCCAGAATTTAATTCCCCCTACTGCTGTTTTTCCTCTCTTTCTTGCATTGACAGCAAGTTTAAAGAGAAGGAGGTGGGAGTAGAAAGATGAAGCAGTTCTTAATCCACCATTCTTCTCCCCATTGTAGCCCTTCCTCTTCCCTTCCTGGCAGTAGAATGCTGCTTTCTTGCTTTTGGGGCTTCTCAGTTGCTAGGAATTCAAAATATTTGTGGCTTTTTAAAAAATCATTTTGGACATTGCATCAGTGCTGAGGGCCTGGGGTTGGAAACGTCAAGTGTTACCTAAGTGAAATAGTTGGCAGCCCAGTATGGCACTATGTGATGGGAGATAAATCTGGGGCAAGAGGAGTCAAGCACTAAGGGTAGAAGGGCCTGCAGCCACTTATGAGTCAGAGTCAGGCAGAGGAGCAGTGCTCTGATTGAAGAGGGTCAATTGACTGCTGCTGGAGCTGAACATTTGTCCTTTATGAGGAGCAGCCCACACACAGTGGCAGAAGGAAACCAGAGACTACATGGAGAGGTGAGCAGTTAGGGAGCAGAAACGTTTACCTGTTATGAAGAAACAAATTTCCTGAAGAAGGACCAAAGTTAAGGGAAACCCAACTAGCCTTAACCTGACATGCTTCCTCCTTTCAAGACCGCTGTTTGTCACAGGAGTCTGGGCAAATGCAATTACTTCCCCCTCCATACAAAACTGTCCCACCTAGCACATTCAGAAATGAATGATGAACAGAGACAAGAAACAAGAAGTCTTGTCATAAGAGTCTACAGACAAAGAGCTCCTCACTGGGAAATAAGTGGAAAAAAACCAGAGTAGTTGACCATCCCTTGCATTGGCATAACATGCAACTCTGTGGAGTAACACACAAACCCAGGGAATCCTGCCTTCTCCAGGGAAGGCTTAAGATGTTAAAATTCCTGTTTTCTTTGGCATGTGAGGAAATAATTGTTTGTTGTTTTAAACCCAATATTTCAGAAATGCCAGCAGAAGAATTTACCAATCACATTTACAATAATGAAGAGAGTAGTGTCTGTGCATGTGACATCTATGAGAAAGAATCTGAAGTGTTTGAATACATCCTCACTGTTTCCTGTAAATATGTAAGATTGTCAGTGTAGTGCTCTTTATTGATATATCGATCATTCGGCTGTTTTTTTTTCTCCTCCAGAAACTGGATGCCTGTTGCCAACAGAAATGACTCTTCAGTCATCATGAAGAGCTCCTTTTTTCTCTAAGGAAAGAATTTTACATTGTCAAGAAATTCTACTCAAGCAGAAGTAAGACTGTTTTTCTCCTTGTTTTTCCCCCTCTCATGCCAATTGTCCTTGATAACAGCTCCACTGTACTTCATGCAATGGTCTGATGGCTTTGCTCCTCAGCACTGCCTGGCATTCTGAGAAAATTTGGCTAAACCTTCACAGGATTAGTCACTTTTAGCGGTGGAAAATGTTCAAAGATATACTCATAAATATTGCTCAGTACCATTTTGCAACAATATAAATGAAGGAATTCTCCAGTTGCCATCATAATGTCCTACAACTGACACTGGGCTGCTGCAGTGCAGTTCTTCATACATAGCTCTGGGGATATTTTTATGGCCTGTGTTGCAAGCTTCTCAAAATCCAAACCAGAAATTTCCCCTGTTGGTTCAGTTAGGTCCCCGATGGCTTGCTTCATTCTGTTTCCAAGGACTTGGAGGTCCAGGGCCCCATTTCCTTCTGTCCAGAGGTGGAGTTCAAATGTGATGCATGTAGAACAGTTTCAGCTGTGCTTCTCTGGATGCCTTGGAGAACATAAGTGTAACACAGACTTGAGAAATATGGGAGATGCCTTGCTCTGACCCCTTCTACCTTTCCAGGAATTTGCTTAGGGGAGTACTGACCTGGTGAAAGTTTTCTGCCCTCATTCTTCCTCTAGTAAAATTCTCTACTCTCCATTCCTATGATAAATTAGGGCCAGACACCTGGACTGCAGAGACTTTCTTGATAAATATGGCTATCCTACATCCTCTTCCTCACCTCACTATTTTATTTTGAAAATTATTTTGTTCCTGTTGATATTTGGTAAATGCAGACTGATATTTTGACATACTGGATAAAGGAGGAGCTCTGATTCATAGAATCATAAAATAGTTTTGGCTGCAAGAGACCTTCAAGATCATTGAGTCCAACCTTAGTCCTAGCCCTATCAACACCACTAAACTATGTCCCTTAAGCCAAATTCCTTCCAGCCAATAAAGGGGGAAGCTTTGGCTGACCACCTGGGTACAGGGGGAGAGTATGGCAGATATGGCACTGAAGCTGAGCAGGAAGAACTAAAAACCCACAGCAGGTTTAGTGACCTGAGGCAAGGACATAGGTGGGAAAGGAGTTGAAGATAAGGGGGAGTGTGTGTATGGGGTGGGGGTGAGCTGGAGGAGAATTTGGAAACAGAAGACTGGGGTTGCAGGAGAGGGTTGAGAAGAGGGTGGTAAGAGGCTCCAGGGTGGGTCAAGACTAAGAATTTGAAATAGGAGAGGGTTTATTCAGGAGATGCTCTTGAACAGAAGAGGCTGAAGACACTGTGGTTAACTTATGGGACATTTGAGAAAAGGGGAAGTGGCGTATTTGAAACAGGAGTGGTGAGAAGGAATTTGGGATCAGAGAAAAGCTGGAAGGAAAGGATGTGATGAGAACAAAGGAAGGGGTTGTAGAGTGTATGCAGTTAGATCATTTGAGATCTTGGTGGGTCACTGCAATCCAGGGAGATGAGGGATATGACATCTGGATCAGAAGAGGGAAAGTATTGTGGACTTGGAGTGTGGGTCAGAAGCAGGATAGGTTAGGAGGATACTCAAGGCTGCAGGGACTATGATTATCAATGGGCAATTCTCGTCCCTGCTCATCCACCCTTCTCACTCATACACCTCAAAGAAGGACTCAGGAACACAAGACACCCGGACCCACTTCCTTGCCTCTCCTCCCTGACTCTTCCATCTGCTCCAGACCAGCAGCAGCCACCTGTGAAACACTCTTGCTGTCCTTGCCTTCTCTCCTACTCCCATGCCATAGAGGTGGTACTCCTAGCAATGCAGTAGAAACTCAAGCTCACAGAGTCCAAAGTCCTTGGTGCTTCCCACTCCCTTGAAAAGGAACCTTTGATCTCAGGCTGGCTGCTTCTTTTAGGTAAACTTTGGCTTTCAACACAAATTCCTTCCAGAGCACAGTTCAGAATTACAACAATGGCCTCAATCATGATTTTTTGTATCTAAATATAAACCACAGGTAGCAGGAGATAAGAAAAACTTAATCCAGGTTTCTGTACAGTCCCATATTGTTTGCAATTACTGCAGGTGCAGTATTACATCAAAAACACTTCTATTTTCAGATTAAGTGGGGTTTTTTATTAACAAAGTCTGAATATGTTTTCATGAGTCTGTAAAATGAATTCTACAGAAATTGTTAAACACCATATGAAATGCAATAATTGCAAACATGGCCTACTAATTTGCTATCAGATGACATAAGAAAGTATAATCATGGTCTTGCAAAACCTACTAATATATGATAATTCTTTAAAAATATTATACAAAGAAACAAGCACTGTGTGTCATTTTAAATGAATCTGTAATCTTCTTTAGTGAGTTGATTTGTTAGAAACATTTCCTAAAAATTGGATAGGAAGAAAAGTCAGTCTATATGCATTCCCTAGCAAGTATAAACTCTTCTTGAAAAACAATGAGTTTCTCTTCTCGGTACACTAGACAGTTCCCATGTAGGCTGTACCTACAGACATTACTGTGACTTCGCCCTTAGGCCAGTTTTAATATTTCTGTTTCAATTATATTTCATGTTTTAATACTGGAAATTTAAAATAGCTAGTTTGTAAAAGTAGAGCAAGAAGTGAATAAAACATGTAATCTTTTATTTGGGAAGCTTAGCCTGTGAATGTGGCCTGTAAGCAAGCAGCTGTAGAAAGAGAAATACAAACGCCCGGGAAGAATGTTGATGAAAAATTGCTGAGATGTGCTTACATGATCTCAGTAGAGCACATCTGCAGGTAAAGTAATATAAAAATGATTGCAAAGTTTTTTTTCAAGAGCCCAGAGCCCAGAAATAAAGGTTCGCCTTCAGGTGGTATGTGATTACCAGATATGGAGTAAGAAACTGTCTGATAGGACTCAATTAATACAGCAGCCTGAGGTCCATCTTGTCAATCTTAAAACATTTTTCTAATAAATTGTTAAGGTTCATGAATTGTCTTGGCCTTGATTACTTGCCCTAACTGGTGCTCTGTAAAATAAAATGGCATCCAGGACTGAAAAAAATTGAAGCTGGTATTGTACTCATGCCTGTGACATACAGTTTAACTTCCTAAAGAACTCAGGCAAGACACCTATTTGTTTGTTTGTTTGTTTTAGAGTACAGAGCAAAACTATGGGTGTTATGTTGCTTAGTTGCAGTTATCTCAACATAGCAGTTGTTGCAGTTATCTCAACATTGGGGTGTGGAATAGATAAAGACACAGTAAAAAATATAAATCAGCAGGATCAATGCAACATCACAAAGCCAAAGAAATAGGAAAATGATGTTCATGGATGTGCTAGATAGTGCTGGGAAAAACAGCAGTTTCTTTACCTCAGAATTCACCAGGAAGAAAAAGGAAAAACCTGCCAGAACCAAAAAGATGTTTTGTAGAGAAAAAAAGGGAAAACGACTGTATAATGGCTCAGCAGAGCAGTCCCAGGGCAGCTAGCATCCTCCTTTACTCCCCTAAAAATGTAAAGATGGCAAGCTGTGACAGTGGGAGTAGCAGGAGTCAACTGCAACATCTCTATCGCCCCAGCACAGTATGGGCCACACTCAAAGAGCAGCTTGCTCTTCTCTGTTTCCATGCATGGTGTGCATAGGTTTTGGTGAGGGATTTTTGGTTTGGGGAGCTTTGGAGGGGGTGGGGGGTAGGGTGTGCAAAGCTTTCTCCTGCTTGCTTTCCTTATGGTCTCCCCTTTCTTTAAGATGTTTGCTTGCTCTTACTCAGGTAGCACAGTGTGCTCTGAAAATGTTGCATTTTGTACTCAGGGCCAGCATCCCCATTTGGCTCTGTGCTTACCCAAAAGCTCTGGGGCTCAGATAAACAAGGTCATGTTACATGTATGAATTAAACTGCGCACGACTAACTTGTGCATCTGATGGGAGAAAATAAGGCAACACTTTGACATTTGAGGTTGCAAAGCTCAAGGTTAATGAAATTGCAGAGGGCAAGAGAGTTTGCTATTACTGCTGCTCCTGGACTGCCATCCATGAAGGACATGATAACAGAATACTCTATTTATCCATGGAATAGCTATGGTGAAGGTGTGCAAAAAGGGCAGTTTTTCTTCTGCTTGTATACTGAACTTAATTTGGAGAAAGCACTGCTAGGCACCAGCACAGAGGTAAACAATTATTAAGTGAGGAGGGAATGCTGCAGTCACTAGCCCCTTCTTGCTGGCAGAATGTAAAGCAAAGGTTTTAAAGCTTCCATTAGTGTGACCCATGCAGTACATGCTTTTGGTCACTGGATACCTTCTCCCTAAGGAAATCTAAATTCTGCTAATTTGGTAAGCTACTTCATTCTGTGACTTATCAAAAATGTCCACTTTATTTCATAATTGAGCTGGTCTTATTTTAGTTTCTGGTTATTAACTCTTTGGTTAGCAAGGCCAATCTCAAAAGAAAGGGGCCAAATGGAGCCTTCTCTGCTTTGTGAACGTCTTTTTCCTGGAAATTAGATCAAGATCCTCCAACTCCTACAATCCAAATTGCTGCTCTTTGACACTTGTTTGGCAGCTGAGAAGGGAAGGATTCAAAACAGCATCTTAGAGGTGAAAGGCTACATATCCTGTTAGTGGGAAAACTTTCATCTACAGATGCAATGGTATTTATCAAGAGGCTAGAGAAGAGTTGACATCAGGAAAAGCTTTTGTGAAGTCAACCATAGTAGTAGAATGTATTCACCTTGATTTAAAGCATTCATTCCACAGAGAAATCTAAAAATGGAGCAAGACTGCTTATAACTTAATTGCAGGAACCATGACAAATAACAATTTATACGAGGAATGGAGGTGCCACAGGGATTGGGTTTTGAGGCAAACTTGTCTTGTGAAAGGATATGAGTAAAGTAATGGTCAAATAAACCAGGAATTTCTTTGTTGTGTTTTTAATATTGCCTTAAAAAAATATATATAAAAAAAAATAGAAGTACAAGACTATCTGACATTCAAGAAAGGCTTCCTTGTGATTAACATACGGAAGAAACAGTTTATCCCTGTGAAAGTACTACTTCTATGATGTTGCTAAGGTCAGGAAAAATGTGGATTATTGATTACCTTGACTGTGAATCAAACCTGCAGGAATGTAGGAATGAAAATCTAACATAGTTCATCCTGTTTCACTTGGGACATTTTCTGAAGTTTTGTCTTGAAACTATTCACTTTTAATAAAGAGTTACTGGTTTTGTTCTGTTGGGTTTTTTGTTTTGGTTTTTCTTGCTCTGTTTTTTTCTTGTAGAACAACAAGGACTCAATTAAGTTGCAATCTGGTGAGGATTTCTTTAAAGAAGTCTGAGCTGCTGCAACTTAAACACTGAGGAGCCAGAGAAGAGAAAGAAGCTGCATCCCTCCTAGTGCTACTTGCTTGGTACCAAACGACTGCACAGTCGTTCTGCCATCCTTTCTAATAGGATCCATCAGTAGCTGGGATGTTGTATGAGCACAAGAGGAGGTCAGGCAGCTTGCTGAGCTTTGCTTTTTCACTCTGAAATTGTGGCCTTCCTGCTCTATTGAACAGAGATGGCCAGGAGTTTCTGGAGCAATTTTCCAAACAAAAGGCACTTTTTTTTTTTTTTTTGTAATCCAAATATATTGCAAGAATGTTTCAGTAGAAGATGTTTCCATCCAGGAGTGTGGTAATTCAGATCAGCATGCTGAGAGAGACCTGCAAATAAGTAGAGGCTGCGCAGAGACAGACTGCATCATTGTGTCCCATGAGGTGACCCAGCAGCACTAATGTAGAGGTCACAGACTATGGTGAAGGTACCCGTTGAAATCAAGTGCTTGCCCTGAATCAAGCAGTGCTGGGATTTGAATGAAAGATCTTTTTGGTTTATTTTCTTTCTTTTCCCATGTAAATGCCCTAATTATTTTGAGGCAATTTGTTTGCTCTGTTTTCACAAAAAATAATTTCATTTTTCTTTTAAAATTGAGTTTGTCCCTGTATGGAAAAAGAAAGCCTCTATGAGATCAGAAGTTTCATATTTTTTTACTATGCTCTAGTGCTACCAGTGTCACAGATGTGGAGCTGAAGGAGGTCAATGTTTGGGTCTTTAAGCTTGTGCCTGAATCTTCATCCCAACAGACAGTTCAAATAATTTATTAATTGTAGGTATTTTTAAAAGAAGTAATAATGCTGTCACATCACCATGAACTGCCTTTACCTTGCTCCTCTCTTTGGCCCTGGCACTTTCCCTAGGGAAGTACTTGCCGTATGTATCATACCCTGAGGAAATGAGCTGAACGTGGAAACCTCCACACATTTGACAACTTGTATATGCGACAGCATTGCTGGAGGAACATGGCACCAGCGCATTCCTCTGCAGGTTTGGGGACTGCTTTCACTGAGAAAGTCCCTAAGCATTCTCTTATTTTGTAGTTCTGCAAAAGCAAAGCATTTGCTGCAACTTGCTTTCCTCGCATCTTCCTGAAGTTTGAGAAGCATTCACTCTTTAGCAAGTTCCTACTCCAGGATCTTTACAATTGAGTTTCCCTCCCACCTACCCACCACTACCAGCAGCCTGACACTAGGTCTGTCCCGCAGATAGCCGGGTGCGCTGGTGGAGAAGGGTGCATCCACCCGGGTGGAAAGCAGAGCACTAGAAACCCTTCCCCACTCAATAACGCCTTTTTGCTACCACCTAGTGGACATAAACAGGTGTGATAAAAAGACTAGTAGAGCAGTGAATGTCAGTAACAGGGAGAAGAATGTGGCGAGTTGTGTGCAGAAATTTCCTCTGAATTTCTTTCCTGTAAGATTTTGCTTTTCTCTTCCTGAGCCCTGACCCTGCTGCTCTTGGTCCATGGTGCAGTGCAGGATGGGCAAGGTAGAGCTGTAGCATGCTCTCATCTAAGATCTGCCTGCCAGGATGCTATAGCTCCTTCATCTCATGAACCCAGATGCCTGAAGCTCTGCTGTTTCGAGGTGAGGCACGCTGTAAAACTGCAATAGGCCTGTATCTTCCATAAGGAATATCAGGGCTAATGTACGCATTTGCAGCACTAGTGATTTCTATACACCAGCTGATGCCCACTGAGAACCCAGTCGGTTCTGTTGTCTTTATTCCCATTGTTTTGCTTTTTTTTTCTTTCTTTCTGCATGCTAACAAATATGGGAAACCACGATGTGCAGCAAAAGCAACACTGGGATAATTATGTTTGATCTTTCTTAGTAAAAATTCCATTTTTTATGTCTATGATCGGTATTTGTACTTCTCTACTTAAATTTTGTTCAAGAATGTGAAAGAGTACTGATACCCAATGTTTTAAGATCACTACCAGTGGAATAGTTTCTTTTCATGAACACAGAAGAATTTTTCATAGCACTTCAATTTAAAAGGTTGATACTGAACATGAACCCCACCCCCCAAAAAAAAAAAAAAGTGGTCAGAATACCAAATTTCCTCTGGAAAGAAAAAGTAATAGTTGGACAACTTGAAATTGAAATCCATTTAATGAAACAGGCATTAAATATACAGGAAGACTTGATCCATTTTTGGCTCAATACATCACATAAAGTTTCTAAAGAAAAGGATTTCCTTCCAGAGCTCCCTTTTCAGTATCCTATGGTCTGGCAACACAGATGCTTTTTTGTAGAACACAATAATATAAATCTATTTCATTCTGTTAATGTGTGCAAGTGAATTAAAACCAAATTGAGCTCTATCCAACCAGTTCTACAGCAAAGTTCACCTTCATAAATGCATAATTAAAGAGTCTCTGTATATGTGATTTTATTTTTATTTTATAACTTATTTACCCCAGAACCACCAACATCCATCTATCCCAGAAGAGAAACAGAAATTATAGAAAGAGGAAGTGTGTATTCATCTAAAGTAAAGCAAATTGTACTTCAGTACTTAATCTGGAATCAAATCCCTTCAGGTCTCTGTAGTCAATCCACAAACATGTCTTTGGGAGAGTATGTCAGAATTGGCTTTGTCTGCAGCAGGGAAAAAGGAGATGGCATCTCAGCTCATATTGTGCAGCTTTCCAATGTTAGCCGTATGAATCACATAATTGAAGATTAAAACTGTCTAGCTCAGGCTCATCAGTCAGAAAATAGGTTTTAGAAAATTTATGTTGAACTTCAGTGTGCATGTGTGTGCTGCTAGCTCTCTTCTTCAGGCCAACACCAAACTCAGCAGCATCCCCTCAGCATAACTTCATCTTTTTTTATTCATCTGTTTGCTCTTCTCTTTCTTGAATCAGCCAAGGGGGAACACACCACTGAGAGAGAGCTCAGCAAGCTGCCCCCAACAGGAACTCTCTTCAAACTGATCAGCTGCTTGTTGCTTCTTTTCTCTTCTGTTGCTTCTTTCCAGCTGGTTCAGTTCTTGCTTCTTCTCGAACTAATTCAGTTCATGGTTAATATCTCTCTAGCCTCGCCCACCACCCCAACGACAATCACGTGGGGGAAGGCAGGGCCTTACACAGGTGAGCCAGGTTCTGCCTCTGGGGCCTTGGGGAACAAAGCATGTTACTGGGTTGTGACTCATCCACAGGTCAACTCCCAACTCAGGGCCCACAGCCCAGGCCCCAGCACTTCAGTGTGATAAAACCACACTTACTGAAAGAGGTGTATTTTGAGTGGTGAATCTTATCTCACATACATAAGCAAATGGTATAGATTTAAAATTTCAGTTCTATTTAGATCCCAAAAGTTAAACTAATCTGGACTGTGGAATATTGCAGTCATTTATAAAACAATAAAACAGAAATCAGTCATAAGGCAGTCACAGTCTTTCTAACATGAATTTAAAATTATGAATCAAATATTCTGGAGGCTTTTCTTCCAGGCAAAATAAAACTACTGAGATTAATCCAGAAATCTTTAAGGTAATCATCTAAAATTACAGCAGAGGGTGCTATGATTTCTCCTTCAGTTCTTGGTGTCATAACTGCATCTGTGGCTCTCTTAAACCTTATGCTTTTACTCTCAAGAACCTTGAAAAAAACAAGTTCTGAAATCAAGTAGAAGTTATCCAGAAGGTAGTTAGACACCACCGATTGAGGACAAAAAAACATACTGTTATGTATTTATGGCCAGAATTCAACTTCTAAATACAAAGGCTCTGCAACAAGCACTTTGATTTTACAAAACTAAAATGTAGAGAATTTTACTGTTGATAGGTTAAATTTCTCATTTCTCTAGAAACATAAATGACAGACATTTAAATATTTATCCCTCATGAATTCATACCTTATCTCCCACAGATTGTTGCCCTTACTGAACTGCTCAAACAGAAGCGGTAAGATAATATTGCTAAATGTTCTCTATGTCCTGCCCTTAGTCATCCTTTACAAGAACCGACAGAGGAATGTATTACATCCTTTGCTGCCCCGTGAGATAAACAAATGACCTAGAAACAGTCCTCAGTCTTTTCTGAAATCTCAGATTAACCAGTACACATGAAGCATGGTTTCCTTGGAATTGGGGTTTTCCCCCTTCCTTTTGAAACTTGATTGCACAAAGTACAGCCCATGAGGCCCCAGTCAAGCAAAGTACTTAAACTCTGGACCAGTTTGACTAAGCGGACAGATAGCCCAGGCGTGAGGTTATACGCTGAACTTGCTGCTGAGAGTGCAATGCTGAGTGTTCTTCAGAATAAGTCCCAAAATACAGCCCATGGTTTCTAAATCCACTAGAGGCAGGATGAGCATTCCTCATCTCCTTATTGCTCTAGAACCAGCCAGACTCAGTTTTGAACTCTAGTTGGCCTAAAAAAGTAGAATGTAAGTGTACTTAAGGTACAACATTTGTGGGGAATACTTACAGTATGAGAAATAAGATAAATTGTCTGGATCTGTCATGGTGAAAAAAAAATTTAAATGTTCCCAAGGTTTTGTTGTTGTGGTGGTTTTAAGGGAAATAATGTGAAGCAATTTTGTGTGAGGTCCACAGGTCTCATGAAGCAGATAGCAAGGTATGAGCTCAGTTCAGTTTGTCAGGAGGTGTAATCCCAATCAGAGCGTAGTCCCTGCAAAGTTCCTGTTGACTTCAGGATTTCACATTGCAGAGTTTCATCAGCTCAGCAAAGCTGAGGGTCTGGCTTGGTGTCTCCATTTGCCTCAGAACCAACTGAATGTCTCCACCCTCACCTCTGCTGTTCTCACATGAATTCCCTTGTTCTTCTCACTTAAATTGTATGTAGTCCTACTTTACCGGACTTTACAGCTGGGCTATTGTGTCTTGATCACTAACCAGAGGATATTGCTGCTCTGTCTCTGCTTGATGTATTCCATGGAAATAACTTCAAGAGAAAGCAGTAACTGGTGGAAAATTGAAGGGTTTCCACTTCCAAGGATGTCAGAAGCAGGCATCTGCATTATGTATTGGATTTCGCAGTATTCAATAGATTTTTTGGCAAGTCAGAGTGGCAATGTGTTTAACTCAAAGAGTTACTAATCTGTTTCAATAAGCAAAGTTGACTTTTACTAGCTTTCAGCAGTTAGTAAGGGCTGTCTTTCTGTAAGTCTTTTGTGGCTTTAAGACTTTCTTAGGTCTTGCTTCTCTTTTCACATTTTGCCTTTCATAAATCTTGATTCATAGAATCACAGAATGGTTTGGGTTGGAAGGGACCTCCAAAGGTCATCTAGTCCAACCCCTCTGCAATAAGCAGGGACATCTCTGACTAGATCAGATTTCACTTACTAGAACAAATATTGGCATGAAAAATACTCTGTCTGTGAATTATATCCTATTAAATTTAACCTACAAAGCAAGGAACTCAGATTCCTAAGAGCTCTGTACCACTACTGCACCTTCTGCTTTGGATGTATCCATTTTGCATTCCTGTGTTTTCTTTACAATCATGAAGATAAATTTGTTGGTATTTTCTTAATGAATGAAAAGCATGTAATTACCTCAAGTAGGGCTGAAACTTCAATTAGACCCTTACATACAGATCAGCTGCATGCTGGCATGATCCAAATAACAGTTATGAGGTGCTAGATGAATGGAGCAGGTTGAGGGACTTAGAATTTAACCTGCATGACTGCAATCCAAGACAGCCATGCACAAAATTTTTGCCCTGGTGATTAGCCAGGCATTGCCCAGAAAGCCTTCTTGGCTGCTGCTGTGTGTCTACAGAAGTGCTGTCATCTTAACTGAGTAAAGTGTCCTTATGTCCTATTTTCTATAAAATTAATCTGGGTTTCCCAAACTACTTATCTCTAAGGGTGGTATGTCACTCTGGTACATGGCTGAGATATCTGATGGCTCTGGATTCAGCACAGAGCATTAAAAAGTAATCACCACTTCCATTAGAAAATGAGTGGGTACTCAGGGAACTTTGTACACCATGGTGGTGATGCCCACATTTTTTATGATGGTAAAACAGCTTGAGTATTTCCCCACTAAGCACTAGGTTTTTCAACAGCTCATTCTGATGATGCCCCAGCCTTGACTCATCGCATGACATAAAGCTTTTTGCTTCTGCCTTCCTCCCACGGTTCACAAGACCATAAAAATTCTTTCCACAACTGGAATATGAATTTAGAGATTAAGCTCATTACTGGTGTATCCACTTTTTAATTGTGTGTGTCATCCACTAATTGTCACTGGTGGACACCAATATAACCTTTGTGCATTACTGAGGACAGCTTAGAGCTCAAAGCTTCTGTTGCAATGATCATCAGTTATTTCCAAACTGCAGTTTGGAAAGAAGTAGTTGGATTATCATGTGTTTAAATAGTGATTTGGAAAAGTGTTTTCCTAGGTCATGCTGAAAGGCTAAAGTTCTCTTGGTGGAGCTCTTCTCTTTCACAAAGAGCCAAGGAGGAATAAGACTGTCATGTCTCCCTCCTTCATCCTGTGTTCTGCAGAATAATTTGTGGGAAATAAGAATTAGCACTAAGCCCTAACACCTGGTATACCTATCTCAGGGGTGCAGGTGCAGTCTTACCTCCCTTTGGATTGTTCATAGGCAAATTATATTTATCAGCAAGATCCTGGGGCTAAACTAGCTGTCTGGAATGCACATTGCCAACTGTGATGACAGCTCAGTGCTTCTGGATGATGAAATGCCCTATCACATAGGGCAGAGATGTGAAGGCATAAGAAAAGGTTGTTGCAAAACCTTTCTGGGCATTCTGCTCCTCTAAAAATTAAACCAGTCAGTGCTCTGTTGCCTTATGTTTTTGTGGAAGCGGTTGTATAAAACAGAGTAATGTTTAATGTTCAACTTTTGTCTTCCTCACTCTTTATTCACCTTCTAACATATAGGATTTTCTATATTTTAAACTCCAATGGATTTGAAGGAAATAGATGTGAAACAAGAACTCAGATCTCAAATTGGTTTTAAGTTGTACTCTGACATTTTCTTTACTTCATTTTCCCTGCCTTAAAATGAGGGAAATGCTGTTACAGCATCTAGTTACAGACTGTTGTGGTTAAGTGCTATGCAAACCCAGAATAAATAACTACTCATTCCAAGTCCAAAGT
The DNA here is from genome assembly GCA_013401335.1 of Brachypteracias leptosomus. Lineage (NCBI taxonomy): Eukaryota > Metazoa > Chordata > Aves > Coraciiformes > Brachypteraciidae > Brachypteracias > Brachypteracias leptosomus. The sequence goes on from VYZX01019440.1 coordinate 30,439, forward strand.
GTATTTCCAACCTCACAAAAGTGCTTTGATAGAAAATTTACACTTTAAAAAAAAAAGTTTTGAGAAGACTAGATTGGCTAAACAAAACCTAAAAATGTTGACAGAAAGGAGAGACAAATCAAGCTTCCTTTCACGTAAGTTATAGGGAATTTCAGGTGGCAACTTAATTTTTTTCCCACTCTATCTGTATGATAAATAATCAAAAGGCAGTATTCTGATCTTCTGAAGTTTTAGAACAGTTTTCAAAACTTTGATTTTCAAATCAGATCGAAGTTATGAATATGGCAAAGCAAAGCAATCCCTGCTAGAATGTTCATTGGGTGATATCTTTGAAATGTAATGAAATATCTTATCTCCCTTTTCTGTTACAATGATTTCACTAAATATCTGACATTTACAGCTGACATTGTACTACTGGGGATATTTACTGTGTTCTTTTCCTCAAATGGAAGTTTCCCATGAAATAAGGAGAGTTTCAGAATTGTGATGAAAATATTAATAATTCTGCTTTGCCCATGTTTTAATGTGTTTAGATATAGAGCATTTCAGCATATAAAGCAGTAACACAAATGCTAGTATCTCAGCACCTTTTAGCATGCATTGCTGAGTATATAAATGTACACATTTTAAATCCACACAGACGTGAAAATTTGTAATTCAGAACCTAAAGTAGTTCAATAAAAAGACAGACAAAAAAAATTCCTTTCTGGCTAAAGGCAAAATACCCTGACACTGCTATTTTAGGAAGGAAAACTAACGACCAGTTTTTACAAAGGAAGCAGCTCTTCTCTACAGTCTAGAACTGATTAGCAAAAGGATATGCAGAAAGCTCTGTGTGGAATTAAACAAGTATGAATCTGTGTGCTTCAATCTATTTTACACATGTTCTCCAAGACCTCAAGAACTAAAGCTAATGCTCCCTCAGTTCCATTGAACTAATTAAGCTAGGCTGTTATATTAATAATGGGCTTGCCCTTCTGTCTGCATTTATGGCACTTAGCAAGTGAGTGTGTGTGGATGCTTATCTCATGAAGGAGAAAGTTCTTGTCAATGAATTAGATTAATTCAGCAAGAGAATTAATGTGACTTGATTAGTATTGATATCTGAAAAAGCTGGCATGCATGAACAGTTATCTGCAGCTGTAGGAAGTAAGCAACAATGCTCCAAACCCTGAGCCTGTACTATTGAATAAAGAGGTTGCTGATGCCAAGATGTGGTGATGGACTCCTGATGGGATAAATGCAAAGGGTGCCACAGGATCTCAGTGTTGCTATCAGCACTTAGCTGAGCTCAGTTGGGTTGGTATTTTGCCACAAATAGTTCTAACACCTTCTGTCATGTAAAAATATTTCCTCACATTCATTTTCAGTTCTCTTGTTTCCTCAAGGAGCATGAAAAAGCAGAGACACTTGAAAATTAATTAAGAAAATCTCTGTACTCACCCCCCAGAAATAAAAAAATTGACTGCAATTTTGGACATGGCTTTGACAGTTTTCTTGTTTGGGACATCTCCTTCAGTTCTCTTGCTGATGGAGTGCCATAGCCAAGACTCCTGATGGTTTGGAAGTTCCCAAGTACTGAACAAGTAGTCCCTTAAGCTAGGGATAACTGCTTGAGAGAAGAATGCAAAGATTCTTCTGTATCATAAATATTAAAATATAATGAAAAGTTGATAGCTGGGATAAAGGAAAAGTTTTCAGAATTGCTGAAGTGAAAATATATAAACAGCAACAAGTTTTCTTCTTGGCAGAGAGAAATATGCACATGGGCTTATTTGTATTTTAGACATTATAATTCCAATTTAGTATGAAATCAAGTTAAAAAAAATCACAAGTTTTTAAAGTGATCTTAAAGCTGCCTCCTAAAAATTGATAGGCAGTTCCAGAATTTCAGTTATCAAGAATGAAGCATTTGAGATCTGTCAACAGCCCCCAACATTTTTGATTCATCATTTACTTAGCTGCAGAAAAGTGGAGGAAGACTTGGCTCATAGTCTACAAAAAGACTGTATTTGATCTGTTTTTTTGCCTGCATAGTGAGAAAAGCATGAAGTGACTTGAGTCATAGGGAAGTAGTCTTCAACCTCTTCATGCCATCTCAACCACTGGCTGAGGATCCAAAAATTGGGCTTGGTGCACGACCCAGGACCTTTGTAAGCATTGGAGTAGAGAACAAATTGTCCAAATGGTTTGTTAAACAAAACTGTCTATTCAGTGAAATTGCTTGTTTTAAAACAGGATACATTGGAGTAATTTAAGACTTTATGGATACAAATTTGTTTATGTACATGTAGTATAATGCTCATTTACAGATGAGGTTACAGTAGTACACTTAGGCTTCAAAGGCATGATTCGTGGCACTCTTTTGTGTTTCCTAACAATACATGACAAAATAGGTAGCCCAACACAACCATAAAATAGCTATTTGGATGCACAATAGCAAATTCATACCAAAACCAATAAACTTTTAATAAAATCTGATAGCATGTGAATCACTGGGTACAGCTTGGAAAGGTGCATTAAGCTCAGGTATAACCATTAGACTAGTGATGGATACAGAACATAACATGTAGAATTACCCAGCACTTCTTGGAGGAGCTGTTTTCATGAACAGTAGTAGAAGAGGAAATTAAAAAAAAAATAAATCAAAATAATGTCCTGTGCAGGCTATCTTAAAACATTTTTGACTGTTATTTCAAAATTAAATTTTCACAAATAAAGAGAAAAATGTCATTCACTGTGGCACTTTTCACAAAGTTGGAAGGTTAAAAGAAAGTTATTTTGTAACCAAGCATAAAATAGGCATTTGAAAAATGATTTAGTTGGAAAAAACACAATTTTTTCCACATTAAGATAACTTAAGAACATCCAAATTGATTTTTATTATTCTTCTCATATTCAATTCTGAGCTGACACATGCATGAGATATTCAGCCCTAAAGGTCACTTCTGAGAAAGCTATAAGTAACTGGAAACAGCACTGCAGGATGAAATGATGTCTCATTGCTAACTATTACTGCTGGAGAGTGATAAATATTTTATTCCTGAGGCTAAGAGCCAGCTCCTGAAAATAAATTTCTATTTCTTGGCTGTACCAATAGCTGAAAGATAATGTGACAGAGCTGGTTTTTAATTTTTTGTTTAACAAGAGGGTGGGATGGTTTGACTGCGTTTTGGAAGACACCAGCGCAGAGGGACACTGGTGAGGCAACACAGGCCTGCGTTGGAGGGAGCCCACTGCCTGCTTCTTCACAGCCAGGAGCGGGTGGTGTGGGGAGAGTCCCATCTCCTCTGGTCCCACCAAGAGGTCCCACTGGTCATGCCCAGCACAGTGCCCTCCTCCTCATCCTCCCCCATGCCACCCCTTCCCAGGCCACTCAGCACTTTAAAAAAATGTCTGCTCAAATGCCTAACACAAATGTTGCTTGTCACTCTGGCTGCTAATGCCTCGTTCAGGCTTTGGTCACCTCATGCTTTAGTGTCTCTTTGATGTCAACATCGGTCATTAAGGTTTAAATATGTGATACCCACAAGTCGATGTCTGCAAGCAGCTGATGCTTGCAAGTCAAGGCCTGCAACAATAGGTGCAGGAGTTTATTCTTTAGCTTCAGAAACTAAGTTGCATGGGGCAGCACAGGCCCACACTAACCATATACTGACCTCCTAGTTCCCTCATCTGAGTTTATGGGCTAAGGGAATGTTACAGCAGGCAATGAATCTTCCCAGTTAGCAAAACAACCCAGTAAAGGAGTTAGTAAAGCCTTGTGAAACCTGATCTGGTGGTGATAAGGAGCCAAGAGATAACAAAGTATTTGCCTTTAACAAAGAACTGTGAAAAGCTAACAACCAGGCCTTTGAAGAAGAGCTCAAAAAGACTGATAAAAAGGAAAGAGCCTCCATAATAGGTGCTGAGAACTGGTGAATTGCCAAAAGAAGAATGAAGTCAGCGAAAATCTGCAGTAACTGGGGGAAAGGTAAAGGTGGCAGGGATCACAACCACCAACTCATCGACCCCCTGCCCAAGTTGTACCACTGCCTCAAAAGAACAAGGGACAAAGCATATGGAGTAATCTACATAGCAAGCAAGGATGTACTGACCAATCCTATAGGAGAATAACAACGCATAAGGATTAGAAAACAGAGTAATTAACTACCTTGTGTATAAATAACTGGTGCTACAGGATGAGGCTGTGCAGCGCTGAAGAACGCCTGCCTTCTAAAGCTACAAACCCAGCCTTAGAGGGTTTATTTTGAGAACGGATTTTACGGTATCACGTGTAAAAAGCAAAACACGGGGGGAAGGCATTTGAGGGTTTCCAGCTTTTCTCCAGAGCGAAGGGCCGGTTTTGCCACCAGCTCAGACAAGGAAAAGCGGGGGCTGCTACTCATTCACGGCTCTTTGGGGTGAGGAGGAGTCCAAGTCTTTGCGAAGCCTCCTCAGACGCGGAGCCCGGCGACTCAAAAATCGCCCAGCTTCGGCTCCGACTCTGCTCCCTCCGCCCGCAGGAACCACCCCACAGGGCAGCCCGCCCCCCGCNACTGGGCGGAGCGGGGCCTGACGCCGCGTCTCGCTGCCACCTCCACAGGCCGGTCCCGGCGGGACGGTGCCTCCTCCGATGTGGGCGCGTCCGCTGCTGCTGAAGGTGCTGCTGTGGGCGGTGCTGCTGGCGCTGTTCGCGGAGCTGGAGCTGGGGCTGCCCTACTTCGTCCTCTCCCTGCTCTACTGGATGTACGCGGGCACCCGCAGCCCTGGCGAGCGGCGGCGGGGCGAGCTGAGCGCCTACTCCGTGTTCAACCCCGGCTGTGAGGCCATCACCGGGACGTTGACAGCCGAGCAGCTGGAGCGGGAGCTGCATTACCGGCCCGCCGCTGGCACGTAGCGACCGAGCCCGGCGGCGGGGGGAGCACCTGAGCCGGCGGAAACAAGCCGCTCTGCTGGGGCGGCCCCGCTACCGCCGGCCCTCCTACCACGGACCCGAGGGAAGGGGGAGGGTGGGAGGAAAAGGGGGCTATTTCTATGCATAACACCGCTTGCGCCTTATTCCGGTCCCGAATAAAGCAGTAGCAAAGCGTGTGCCCGGGCCTCGTTTCTTGGTGGGGTTTTGGCAGCGGCACCGAGAGGCACGGCCTCTCTTTCGGCACAAGTGTAGCTGTCAGCTGGTGAATTTCTGTTCCTGGTGACCTTTGCCACTGGTAACAGCAAGGGCGAACGGCCAACTGCTTTTCTTCCCAGCCCTGGCTAGAATCCTCTTTGCACATGAGGCACTGTAGCTATATGTAAAATTGGCAGCTGCTTCTGTTTGCATGCCTGTCTTTCATCTAACACAAACATCTGACTTGAATGTTAGTTCCTCGATTGCTTCATAGGACAGTTTTCATCATTTGTAGTGTAAGCAAAAAAGACTTACTCCTAGCAGGTAATACATGGGTTTTTTCACCTTAAATATTTTCAAAACGGTGGTTAGTGTGCAGCAGACATGGAAAAGCAAGAGGCTTACAGATGGAAGGGAATTTGCCCTGTAATTTCATACAGTCCTTTCAGCACCGCTGATGTTTCTCACCACCATCCCACAGAATATCAGGTGTACTTCTTGTAAGATCCACTGATAATTTTAATATATAGATCAGTGCATTATAACATATCATTAATATTGAGTCGTAGTGAAGAACAGCTAGCAGAGCTTATGCCTATGAGGACCAAGTCGAGAAGAAAGTCACAAATTGGTCTTTCAAACTCTGTTTCATTATGCCTTTTCTAATTTAAGTCACATATGGTATTCAGGCATAACTTACCTCATGTTCCATCATTAGTTGGAGAAACAAAATGAAGTGTCCTTTATCAAATTTAATTGGACTGGAAAGAGAATAGTAGATTTAAAGCACAGTAATATGTTTTAACACTCTCCACAGTGTGCTCTCAGCTTCTACTATTGGTCTCTTGTATAAATTTCAAATGCTATTTAAAGCCAAGCACAGAACTTTTGGATTTGCATGTATCTGGCCATCCTCTTGAAAAAACCTGTTAGAGTTCTTGCTATTCTTATTCGTTCCTTCTGCCTCTATACAAATAACATGCTGCATTTTGGTTTTGATTAACATGCCTCTGCAGGTTCAAAGGCTTTTTTGTAGTGGACATAGAGTTGCAAATCTAAAGCTTCTTTTCTCTGAGAGAACCATGAACTGTGAGTCCATTCTTAGAAAGTGTTCTTCTAATTACAAAGTAAGAAGTAATTGAGTGATACTTAAATACAGCAGTAAGTGACAGAATTTTGTAAGTTGAAACTTTATTCACAAGGGTAAAAATAAACCTAAGTGTAATGTTCATGGGGAGTTGATAATCTGACATCTTGTACAGTTAAATTTTGTGGATGTTTTTTAAAACAAGGAAATAGATGCAAATAAATATTAAATATAAAGTATCATCCATGAAACTATAAAACTTTGTAGCAGCAATGCTGGAAATAAAGTTTTCATTTGCTGTGAGCTCTAGTTACATTATGTCCACGTGAACTTATAGACTTACATTTAATGCTTCATGAAGCAAGTTACCAAAATAAATGAGCATGAAGCTGAAAGGCACCAGAAATGAAAATTCATACAGTTAATCTGTTCCAGTGCTTTGTGTTGCTTTGCTTATTTCATGCTACTCAAATAAATGCACATTAATAATTCTGAAATAGAGATGGCATGAATAACAACAAAGGCTTGTAAAAGTTTTTACTGAAGTAGATAAATTATGATGGAGAAATTGGTGTTTTAGGCTTTGCTGAAAGTACTTCTTGAAATATGCAATTACTGTAACTCTGCTTTTGTGGCAATTATTTTCAGTGAGTTGTTCCCTCAGAACTTACAGGGGATTTATAAAGGTTTGAAGAAGTGAGAACCTAATCAGAGGGAAAAATAATTCCACCACAACCCTCTGCTTGGCAAAGATCTCACTTTGTCATCTCATTTTTCCCTTGGATTCCAACAGGGCAGAAGTTACAAAGGTAAGTTAAGTTTGACACATGGTGCTGGAGCTATTCTCATGGGCCCAAAGCCCTCAGTTCTTAAGTAAGTAGGTTTGCCTTGTCCCTCCTCATAACTCAAAAGCACGTCAAACTGTTGCAAGAATCTTGTGACAGCAGCTAAGTACAGGTTTGTTACCATGCAAGTAAATACTCTCTGTTCCTATGTCTCTCCTCTTTCATTTGTTATCTGTACCTTTTCCAGCCTAATAGTAAGTTAAGACACTGCCGTAACTTCCCATAGTCATAGCAAAACTATCGTCTCACTAATAGCCACGCAAGTAGTAGAAACTTTTTTTTTCCAGGTTTGCACACAACTAAGCAGGGCACCCTCTCTTGAATATGCATGAGTGAAATTATTCCCACCAGTGTGCATTATCATAGAGCTGTAAATTTCATCTGTCATTGTGCTGCCTTTTCACCTTCCAGTAACTAATTATATCAGTCTTTTCCTATTCAAAGCACTTAATGGTAGGTATTAAATAGAAGCATCAAGCATACTCTCTACATACAGAAAGCTAATTAATTAAATTGTAGGACAGCTGTTAACATATGCATGTAGTAGTCAGGTATTGTATTGATGGTCACACAACACAGAAGCTGGTTATTAAATTCACAGAAGAATCTGAGGTGCTTCATTCCAAGGTCAGCTCTGCAACTGATGGTAGGAAGAGAAGGCCTAGGAATGGCCCATGTAGAAGCCAGCACGTTAAACGTACGTAAACCAGCATGTTAAACGTACATAAGCCAGCCTGAGAACTGTGGTGGATTTCTACAAACATGTCTGACTTCTCCCCCCCACCTCCCCCAGAGCTCACTTACAAGTCTAATAGCAGAAGAAGGTAACCCATCTCTCTTAATTCAATTCCAACCTGACGATTGCAAAACTAATCCACCCTGTTGGCAATTTGGATTCTAATACAATGATTAAATAATCCCATGCAAAGCAATCTAGCTTCAGGCAGGAAAGATGCTGAATTACATCCCAGAATATCCAGTCCACTTTCTTGGCGATGGGGGCTGTGAACACAAGTGCGAAGAGAGGCTTGAAAATCAGGAGGTTTAATCTCTTGCTGAGTAGTCTGTCTGCTACCCCATGGAAATTACTATGAGAAGCCTATGGGCTGGGATATTCTCAGAGATGGTCTTTGACACCTTGCCTCCTTGTTGTAAAGGGAGCCCGAATAACCACTGAATAAAGATACATAAAGCTCATTACTAAGTGATTCAATGGATCCCATCCTGCCTGTAAAGGTATGTCCTGGTTCAGCCAGGATAGGGTTAATAGGGAGCTGCTATTCGATACCATGCTGACATCATGTCCGGTAGTCAAGCCGCGGGCAGAGCAGTCCCGGCTTTGTCTCACCCGGGCTGCCTCGCTCTGTGGCTGTAGCTGTATCCACGGGGTCTGTACCTTTATACCTCTTGTTTTGTACATTGTTATCCCTGTTGCTGTTACTGTTGTTGTGATTGTTGCTTTTGCATCGCTGTATTAAATTCTCCTTATCTCAACCCGCAGGGTTTGTATTTTGCTACCTCTCCCGTTCCCATCCGGAGGGTGGGGGGGCAGCGGCCAGGTGGTGCAGGGGTTAAACCACCACAAGGTACTACACCTCTGTTTTTCCCCAGCAGTTCCTGGGAGGGTAACACCATTAGCAGCATAGGTGTGTTCACTGCAAGAGCCCTCGTGGGTTTAAACAGACAGACAGCCCGTTGAGTGTTGGGGGGGTGTGTGGATTTTTTTGAACCTCGCTGGTGGCAGGCAGCCTGTGGAGGAGGAGGAGGAGGAAGGGGGGGCGGGAGCTGGGAGCTGTCCTTCGTGCTGAAGCTGCAAGGCGTTCCGCGCCACCACAGCCTCTGCAGCACCCCGAGGTACCGTGCGTCTGGAGGAAACGGGCAAGACTGGGGGAAAAACAAATGCGAGCCCACACGGTGAACTACCGAGCCCTGAACAAGTAGGTGAAGTCAGCTAAGACCACCTGTGGCCACGAGCCGGCTTCTGTGTGTTTGCACTCGCAGGAAGCAGAGTATAGCTTAGAAAAGTTGTCCTCTTGAAGCTCAACTCATTATCCTACCCCTCCTGGCACCTCTGTACCAACTGTACAGGCAGGGTAGCATATAAAAATGGAAGAGTTGGCACTCAGGGGACAGTTCCATCCATGTCAGTAGAGATAACACGTGCCTATTAATAACAGAAAGGGCCCCTACCACATACTGGTTTTAGTTTAGTTTTTTTCAAGTGAAGTTTAAAAAGAGCATTAAGAAACGTACACCACGCCACCCACTGTATTGATAGACCTTCAGGATGCTGTTCTTCACCTACTCAGAAAACCGGTAAGCATATTTTCAGCTTTAGCTTTGGGAAACTATTAGCACAAAACTGAATCTTCCCTAAAACTCAAGTTCTGTCCCAATAAGTTCTTTCTTTTTTTCTAAAACTAGTGATATCGCCTTACCCTATCCCCATAAAAGTCTAAATGTATTTTTTGGCAATAATCATATTCTGTATCCTTGTAATTTAATCGGTCGATCACTCAGCTCACCCACTCAACAGTAATAAGCCATTGACCCTGTGGTTTCAGACTGGATCAATGCTATGCTCAAGTTCTGGACACCTGGAGGCCTTGTGTGCAAATAGGAAGAAACTCTTTCATCTTACATTAGATGTGATCAATTTGTCCTCTGATGTGTTGATTACATTAGCAGATTGCTTTCCCTAGAAACCTTTGTCCAACAGCCTGCAGGCAATGAGCAGCATATGCTTGTTTCTTATTGGAGATAGCATACTTAAGCCACTTGCTTGGATATTTAAGGGTTTTCAGGTATATTGTGCAGTTCATTGTCAGTCTGATTCACCTGCAGAAATCTTAGCTGAATGTGGCTTGACAAGTGGCAGCATAGACACTGCTGCCTACCGTGCCTCCACTACTGATGCTGTTGGCCGGACACTTCAGAGGTTTCATACTGCTGTCTCTCTGGATGTACAAATGTTCCAATCTCCAACGCTCCCAGCTTTTCCGAAACTCCATCTGAACCTAAAAACCAAAGAAGGAAAAAAAATAGCAATTTTTAAAATAGCAATTACAATATCTCATTCTAAATACCAGCTTTTTTTAGCACTACAAAATATGCTTATCCAGTCACAGAGTCTGGGTTAAACTGTGTAACCTCTGTACTCATTTGGGAGTTTATCCAGGGTCTTGCAACTGCTAAATAAGAACAGAATTTAGATCTTCCTCTTCCATGGGCAAAGTACTTGCCACTTGCTTAAGTAAGAACCTACAATAGCTTTTAACATGTAAGGCAGAGGACATAAAACTGAACCTTTTTTACTCTTGGAAAAGGCGGGAGTGCAACTACAGTGATCAAATTCATTATGGTGTGCATGTCACCCTGAAGAGAGACTAAATAGGTTGATGGCAGTTCCAGCACAGGTTTGTCATCATATCCAGGCTGCTGAAACCTTCATACTCTGAAGGAAACTTCCTAGGGAACCAGCTAGTGTATGTCTTCCCTCTCTGCATCTTCACTGTGAAACACTGAATCTGGGAGGCAACCCTGAACAAGGAGCAGAGCTTTACATAACCAACTGTCTTCCCCTGGTGGTTACCTCTAGCAGTGCTTGTCAGCTCTGGGCTACAGCCCTTGTACTGACTATTGTCCTGGTGGGAACCAGCTGCATCTCTGCATTTCTGACAATGGAATCTGTCCCTCTGGTATCACAATGAAATGGGACAGAAGTAAAGGTGCTGAGATATTGTATTTTACTGTGGTAACTGTGGGTCATTGTGTCAAAAGCTGCATAAAGACACTAGAAAGTGTGTTTGGGGTAGCTTGGCATAATAGAGAATGAGAGAGAACAGCCTGATAAAGGCAGAAGAGGAAGCAGTGAAATGCAAGGACCATACTGTTTGCAGAAGAATTGATTGTACTACTACCCCACTACTTGGTACCTCTTGTGGGCATGGAAAACAGCTGACTTAATAGGCAGCACTAGGAAAAAGCAGTTATAGACATTACAGGCAGATTCTGAAAGAAAACATGAACATACTTACTGACAGAATAAGTCAATGAGCAATAGAAACAGGTATCTTAGAATCAGTCAAAGGGAGGAAATGAGTCTTCAATCTGGCTGGACATGAGAGGCTGTATCCTAGAGCTATGATACAAATAGCCTGCACAATTGAGATGAGGTGAATGGGAAAACCTGAACAGAAGACTCCATCAGAGATGATGTCTTAGAAACGGATCTGAATGACAGAATATTATTTTTCTCTCCAGAGGTTAGGAAAAGGGTAAAGAGCAGCTCTGCTGTCCATGGCAAATTGAGTTTTTGCCTAGACAGCTGTGAATGTATGATTGAAGAAATAGGTTAAGATTTATTTTGTAAAGAGGCAGTTTTTGAGCACAGAATTGGATCTACAGATCTTTCAGCAAAATAATTAGCCTAGTAACTTCCATGTGTGGATAAAATTCCCCAGAAATAAGCTATACAAGGAAAAAGGAACCAAGAACAAAGCTCCCATGAGAAAGGGGAAGAAGGAAAATTTTTTAGTATTTTGAAAGAGAAAGGGAAGAGGTAGGAGAACTTGGAAAAGATGATCATTACATTACAAATGTAAGACAACTATAGCAAGAGATTTGAAGGACCTCTCAGAAATGTAAATAAGTCCCTTCACAGCAAGTTCCCTCAAATGAAACAAGCCTACCTATTTCAGAGTTTGTAATAAAGTTTGGGTTATGATGTAACTTTGCCCTTGTATCACATGGAGGAAATTACTGGGCATTACTTACGAGAGGCCTGGCTGCAGCTGCATAGGGGATGTATGAGAAAAGGCCAAAGTGAATCAAAATAAATACATGATGCACCAGTAGACGGTGCTGCATTTCAGGATTAAAGTATGCCTGTAAAGCTGGACAAAGGATTTGAAACAAATATTCTCTAATTCATGCTTGAGCAAAGCCTGCTGCTACCCACCTCTGACTTTCATAAGCAGTACAATTAACACATTCACTTAAGCAAAATCTTACCCACAAGCTACAAAAGTGAACAGTCTCCTGCAGGGCTTAATTCAGGACACCTGCTGCTTTTCTGTTGACTCCAGCCTGGCCATAATGACACAAGTAGAACGTTTTTTCCATTGATTCCAATTCCTTGATAAGGCCTATCTCTCAATAGGTGATCCTGAATTAGTGTCATGTTTAAAAATAGATTTAGCATGAGTGTAAAAGACATTGACGTGCATTAAACTTAATAATATACTGCCAAATTAGTAGTGTTTGCTTCCCTTGCAAACCTGGCTGCTGAATGAATAATAATCACTTAGAAGGTAACATGAGAGAGCCCTGCAATACTGAAACAGAGTAGGACTGGGATTCATCAGAAGCCATAGAAGATGGTACTTGTAGTCAACTAACTCAAACCCTTGGCTACATTTCTTCTGGGCCTGTGGGAGAGCTCACCACTCTGAAGTTCAGTTTGAATGAGAGGGTGATGATGCCTTCAAGTAGCTCGGCCATAGGGAAATCAAATGAAATTGAACTACACAAGCATTAGTCAAGAGGCCTCTCCAACTTCACCAGTCAACTGAGCTGAGTTCTCAGAATAAAACAAGCTCTACTCCCACATTCACCAAACCAAGCAAATAAGAATCATTATGCAAAAGACTAAGAAGAGCAGCTATAGTTCTTAATAAAAGAAAAGCTCCAGTAGTGCAAACTCTACAACTGTGAGCAAGACAACTTGCAAGATTTCATGTCTACAAATAGTGGCCCTAAATTATACTGCCTGAATTCCTTCCAAAAATATTTGTCCAAGGAGCTATCTTGTATAGCTGTACAGAGGAGGGTCTGTAAAAAAAAAAAAAAGTCCTGAACAAGGACAGTCTAGCAGTTCAAGACAATTTTCAATTTCCTTTTCCTATAGTGGTTACTGATAAGGNGGACAGGAATACCAACCAGTTTACTGTGGTAAATTTAAGATACCGAAGAGTATGTAACACTAAGATCTAATTTGGCTATTAAAAATTAGTCCTCGTGCTTTCCTTTCCACTGTCATAATCCTGTAAAATATCTAGTACTAAATTGAGAAATATAAAGAACAGGGAACGCGCAATGAATGAGAGAGAAAGAGGGTTCCTGAAGAGCAGTTAAAAAATATCTCATCCATGTGGGCACAGTGTAAGTGCTACCTGGAAAGAAGCAAAGGAGAGTTCAGTAAAAAGCTTCACAAAGCGCAGCATCCCTCTGGCATGCTCATCAGTAATGAAGGCAAAGATGACCTCATGGGTCCCCAGCAGCGGGATCAGAGTCAACGTAGACTTGGCCAGCCTAAGATCACAAAGAAAGAAGAAAAAAAAAAAGTCACTGAGTAGATCACCGTTGATTCCAGTGATCACTGGGAGCCACTGTTTCTGCATTCTGCTTCTGACACTGTCAACTTTGGTAAGTCACTACACCACTTTGTGTTGCAGGGTCCTCCTCCAGAGACTGCAGAAAAAAAAAATAATTCCTCAAAATAGCCTTAGTAGGTTTCTTTAACTGCCCCTGCCACTCCCCTGCAGACCAAACGAAGCTCTGTATTCAGTGACTGGCTGTATTTCACCTCAAAAATCTTCTTCCAAACTCAGGCCATGTGCTTTCTTGTACCAGAGATGTCTTCATGTGTATCCTTTTCCCCATCTGTAAGTGGGAAAGATGACCAAAACCTACCTTGTTGACAGCCTCAAAAGAAAGGCCTGAAAGAAATAATCTATCAATAATTGAAATATTTTTTAAAATATCTTGGCAAAAGGAGTACTTGTTATTCTTTCTCACCTCCATGCTGTGTTAAATCTTCAAAACATTGTAACTAACCATAACTGCATATCACTTTGTAAAAGCAGATAAACTGTCTTAAAGTGAGTGATGTGATCTAAATGGCAAGTTTTAAAGACACAGGTAGCAAAAAAGACAAACCAACCAGAAACAAAGTATTTTTCACTTGAGAGAGCACAATGCTCAGGGATTCAACTACAGGGAAACATTCACAAGAATGGTTGTTAACTCTCTTTTGGTAGACATATATGCTAGCTACCTAACAGGATAATGAAAGATGCCCAAGCCTCACATGGGAGTTTACAGGGCTACCCTGGGCCACAGGAGCTATAAACATCTCACAACAACCTGCCTTGAGACAATTCAGTAGATACAAAATCACTCAACTAGCAGGACTGTCAGTATGTGGTAGATCTTGTGTGCCCTGCGGCTGTTGGCTGCTATTCTAAATCATGTAATCACTCAGGTTGGAAGGGACCTCAGAATGTCTCTGGTCCAACTCCAGTTCACTGGAGGGCTGTGTCCAGCCAAGTTTTGAATATCTCCAATGT
>VYZX01019440.1:61936-74790 GCA_013401335.1 Brachypteracias leptosomus
AGCAAGAAATAAAATACCAATAATTAGAATAATAGCAAAAGATAATAAATTGAGTAGAGATTACTTGGGCAAGTACTTGAACATGTTCCATGGATATACCTGATACTGAGAGTACATATTATTTTAGAAACAAAGTTACTGAGAACTCCATGATGCTTTGATGGTAGCATAAGATATTAAGAACAGGCTCACTGCATATCACTTCCAAACATAAATGAACCTTTGAGTCACAGAAACTAATTATAGTTTGAATTATTCCTTTCTTGACTTTGCTGATGATTAAGCCTATCATTCATTAACAGAACCAGCCTTATATTCCAGTCCTGGGCTCCCAACAAGCAGATCTTCTGGTGCATTCAAGTTTCAGTTCTACATATCTTTCTCTTGCTGCNACTGATCTTTTCCCAGATTAACTGACCACAGAAAGGTCTCTGAATTCTGGAAATGGTAACGTCTACTTCTGTCTCTAGTGCATCAGTGCTGAAGATGCCAAAAACTGCAACAGGCTGCTCATAACAGCCTCTTCCATGTTAATTCTTGCAGGCTGATAACTGACCAAAAAAATCTTTGAACACTACACAGTGATTATGAAATCTGTCAAGTGTACTAGCAAATAAGTATACCACCAGCTCAGCTAATAAAAGTTCCACTTCAAATGACAGGAGACACTGCCATTCTGCCTAGACCCTTAAANATCTCCATACTTGGCACATACGAGCTTTTCTGTGGAAAAAATCACAGAGAGGCCAAGGGAACAAAATTTCTGGAAGCTCTGCTAACATCTACACTCACGCTAAAGAGGAGCGCAGCACACACTGATCCAAACCTTTGCATTTACATTTCTGTTTGTGGGTCAGCTACACAGTATCCNTGTAAACATCACTGTTTTCCACATGGTGAGAAGTCCAGCCTCCAAGACAATCAGGCACTCAAACCAGAAGGACACTACTGCTGTCTTAACAACTCCAATCCTCCTCTTTCCCTCAGAAACCATTGAGGACAGTCTGACTTCATCAACTGCTTGATATATGAATGCAAGAATTATATGATGAGGATCTGGAAGAACTAATAAATATGACTAGGTCTAGAAAGAGTAAGAGCATTGAAGATGCGAGAAGAAAAGATGAAACATTTTTCTTTCTAAGAGGTGTGAAAGAGTTTAATTCAGAGACAAAGAATGAAGAGAATTGAGAGAAACTCCTGATAGATGTATTTTCTATGAAGATCAGTCTGGACACAAAACCAAATTTCACACCCTTGTCTGAAACACACTTTCAATCTAAAAACAGACAAAAAGTGGTCAGTGCAATGAATGTATCCTTTTGCACACTGAGTTCATATTGGGTTTCAGAAAGAAGGTTTCTTACGGGCTCTGTTCCAGCCAGTTCTTGCTTTCAATTAGGATGTAGATTTTGACACCCTAGCCAGGCTTTGCTTCATTCTTTCAAAGTATTCTTCCTTAGAGCAAGCTCAGATGACAAGGATTGGAAAGAGGGGGATTATTTATTTTTTATGGCAGTTTCCCTGCTCCAAATGCAGCTGGGTGTAAAATTGCTATAGAAGCTCTGAGCTTTTTAACATTTTCTTATTAACCTTTAGTGCTGAAAATTGTCTCCTGTCTGGATGTCACACAGTGTCTCTGGGATGGTGCTGTTTCCCCATTCCTCCTCACTTCTGAATGTGAACCTGTCCTTCTTTCTCTGAAAGCTGCTGAAAGCAGCATTATGGTGCAAACTGCTCTTCTCCAGAGACTACTTTTTACAGCACTGATGCAGCTGCTTGAAGTCAATGTCAAGCTCAGAGACCTTTCACTGGGGCTCAGACAAAATGAACACTGACTGACTTGGAGCAGTATGCATATCCCAATGAACAAATGAAACAAAACAAAAAACTACTATCTTGATTCCTGTAGTTACATAGTTTTCTTTCCCTCTTCTTCCACAAGTGAGTATTTTTTTCCTCTCTAGAAGGTCAAGGATTTCTCTTAAGCCAGAGGAAGGAAGCACCAGGTACCAGCAATGTATAACAACAGATATTTTTTCTGCAAGCGATGACAACTACCTGAATCAACATCCTGTTTAGCTGCTGTTGTGCTGACCTCCAGACTGAAGGAAGCAATTCATCTACCTACTATTAGCCTATTAAGAACTTTGTTTGTTGATGCTATTAGTGTTTCTGCTTTTTTTCTCCCCCCCCATCAGCTTTGAAAAAGGCATAAACCACTGTTTTTGCAGTAAGATATGTGGAACTCAGGGTTGACACAAATGTATGAAAGTCTGCTATTATAAAAAAAAAACAAACCCAAAAAACATAAGCAAGACATTTTCGACGTTAAACGAAATAGGAAAAATTTAACACTGCCATCTCAAAGCCTAGTACAGCATGAAAACTCGTCAAGGAATTGGCCATTTCAGGAATACATTTATATCACAGGTAATCAGGAAGGTTTATAGAACCCCATCAATACACACGATGTCAATACACATGACTCCCAATTTGTAAAACCACATTAGTTTCCTTAAGCCTATTGAGATTTTATAACTTTTGCAAAGTAATTACTCATTTGAACAGATACTAGATGAACTACTGTCTAATAATATTAAGAACTGACCTGAAATTGTCATATAGCAAAAATATATTTGGGAAATACTTAATTATTTGTTAATATTTATTTTTTTCAGAAGGAAAACCCAGACTGAGTATAGTCTTTTACATGTTTCTATTTGAAAAGCAGTTTTACCCTTTTTCCATGTTTTGAATTGAGATTAAATGATTATGTCAGACATAAAATGAGTGAAGTACTTTATTTACACAATTATGTGGACTTTTTCCCCTGTTACAAGAAAATATAGCACTATTTAATATAGCAGTTTAAAAGCTTGGAGAGAAATAGCTATTGGGGCATTTCTACCTATTTGAAATCTGGCCCTTACATTACAGTTTTGCTTGAGATTACTTGAAGAAATACTTTGCTCGTTTCTTTTTTGAGACCTGTTGTTCCTCAAAAGAAGTATAACAGGGCAAACATAATGACCGAGATTACATGGAAACACTCAGGTAGACAAAAACTTTGAGGAGAATACACAGTTTTACTCATATGTACATTTGAAAGTACAAGTGCAAATATATGTGATCATATGCAGGATTGCAGAAGCTATTCAGACAGCAAAACCAATACTGTATGGTCTCTCAGTGATCACAAAGTTCAGTTTTAATTAGAAGAAATAACAGTACATTTGTGAACAATACATACACAAAATTTTAAAACATAAATATTCATCAAATGATGAGTAATCAACAAGTTAAAAAGTTATCCTGTAAGAGGACAATTTATTAATAGATTAAAGGGCCAGGGTACCAGCTCTGTCAGCTCTGACAATCAAATTAGTATTTTTTGATTCAGCTTTATTTTTACAGTTGATAAAGTATTTCAAAGAGCAGGACTCCCTCAGCTCAAACAAGAACCTATTGTCTTTCTGATTCCTCAGCATTATGTTGAGGTAATCATGCTGTTCAAAAATAAAAGAAAATAATATATATTGAGCAGTACATACAGCAGAAATGCACCTGGTGAGGGAAATGAGCACCCAAAAAATCTAATCACCAGTGAAGAAGCAAGAAATAGTTGGAAAAAATCTCCAGATCTTTCCACTTGTTAGATTAGTTATTCCAGATAAGTTTCATCTCTGAGAGCACTGAAAAAGCAGATGCTTCTGCATTTGAAGACTGAGAAACATTGGTGAAGTCTGTACGCAGCCATGGCTGGAAGAGCAAGAAACTGTACAGATGAGGATTGAATGGCATGGGCAGAGCTTTTCTAGGAAGCTTGGATGAGGCTCATATATCCAGTGCCAAGTTCTGGCATTGCCTCTCATTTCCACAAACTTAAAGAGATATTTAATGTACAGTAGCAAAATTTCCATTGTAAGGGAAGAACAAAACCAAAATAGTATCTTCTGTTTATGCCTTTTGCCTTGCAAGAGAGAAGCTTGATTCAGATCAAAATCACAAAAGTGATTCAGATAAAAACTATCCTATTGCTTACTTATAAAACACCAGAATACCCTCAGGAGTTGGCTAGATATAGTTTTGCTCTAATTTTTTTTCCATTTACCCTCATGACCTCAGTCAGTGCTTCAGGATAGCTCCCCCAATTTTTTTTTTTTTTTCTAAATTGAGGGTATGGCTATTCATAAAATATGATTAAAGCATACACAGATCAAATGTTATACAAGGTGCTGTTGCTTTTCCTGCATATCCCATATAAAACAAGAATGGAAGATACAGAACTTTTAAACTAAAGCTCTCCAGCAGGAAACTTCTATTACTCACGTGTGTTTATTTCCATCATTGTGTCAAAAAGCCTTTGCTCCTCTCATATTGATGTTCAGTAGAATTGAGTAATTCACAGTACACCATTTATATGCATTTTACCAGTGAACTAATTTGCTAAACTATTCACAGTTGGCAAACTCATAGAGAGAGGACAGTCAAAGCAATTTAAATGTTCAAACTACTATCTGTGAAAGCATTTGCAGTATTTACTTGGATTTACTTTCAGCTTTCCAAAAGTTGCCCAATTCCCACCAAAAGAGGAGGAGGAAGAAGAGAAAGGGAGAGAAAACCAAAAAAAGCACACAAGAGATCATTCCAAACCCAGGATTAATCCTGAACACCAATGTATTTTCAGGTTAACTAGACAGTGAAAGACTCAAAGCTTTTGCATTTCTACAGAATGTGACTCTGGGTCAGCCAACTGATTTCAAGGCATCACAGCCCTTAATCTCAAGCACTCACACATCCATGGCACGTGCACCCTCACCACTCTTTTGCCTGACTATCATTACCTGACTTGCTCTGCCCACATAACCAACCGACAACTTCCTGCGAGCAGTCCCTTTCACTGGCCCCTTTGCAGCCACCTACCTCATGCATTTCTCTACTTCTATCCTTGACCAGATAGAAGGAGGTATCATCGCTATTTCACACCACAAGTAGTTAATACATCTTTGAATGCAACGGAAAACTTTCAGGAGATGAAGCAGGGGAGACCTGAAAAGTCCCCACTCAGCTGGAATCACCCACATGTATTTTGTACTGGGAAGCTGATATCTTGCAGGAAAAGTAGCACGTGCCTGCCACCAGTTTGGGGAGTTTGTGGTGTTGCACAGCCCCTGTGTTATGAACCCACAGCCTCTACACCTCGAGCATCCAGGAGCTGTGCTGACCCAGCACCCTCCAGCTCAAAGAAGTTAAGGGATTGTGAACAAAAAGGGAATGGAGAGTACAGGACTTGAACTGGGTAGCACTACAACAGACATACAATATTTTTTCCTGTTATATCATCTGTTGGTGCATGCAGCCACAGAGGGACATATGGAAGATCAACTTACCCCAGCCAATGAAGAGATAAAGCCGAAAAATCCTCTGCTCAGAAAAGACTGAAAGTACCAGCAGCGTGTATAGGTACACACCTTCCACCAGCAACCAGTAGTAATTTGCAGCCACACAATACTGCATCATCACAAAGACCAAGCGGCAGCTGAGTGACTCCTGTGACAAAAGAAAGCACAGCCCACAAGAATGTGACAGAGGCTGAGAATAAGATGAAGAAAAGAAGGCTGAGGAAAGACCTTATCACTCTCTACAACTAGTGAGGTGGGGGTCAGTCTGTTCTCCCTAGTGACAAGTGATAGAACAAGAGGAAATGGCCTGAAGTTGCACCAGGGGAGGTTCAGGCTGGATATTAGGAAGAATTTCTTTACCTTTACTCCGGTGGTGGAGTCACCACCCATGGAGGTGTTTAAGAGACAGGCAGATGTTGCACTTAAGGACATGATTTAGTGGTGTTGATAGGTCTAGGACTAAGGTTGGACTTGATCTTTAAGATCTCTTCCAGCCTAAACTATTCTATGATTCTATATGAACTTAAAAAGACTGGTTCTCTCTCCTACTCAAAACAATGCTTGCTAAATTAATCACATTTGAGTACTGAAGGGACAGAAGCCAGTAATAGATGCTATACACAGCAGATAGATGCTTTCTACAATATTTCTCCTTTAAAAACCAAAAATAACTAAAATTACATGTTCTGGTTTTTCCCTCAATAAGCAATAGATTATCATTTGAAAAGCACAAGACAAAAATGAAAAGAGTAAGTAAAAGGTATTGTATTAACTACAGCCAGTGAATCTTTTCACTTCCCTAGATATTCTATTCTGCAGCTTAATTTTCTCTACTAAAGAATAAATAGTGGATGCCATAATGTTGACTATTTTCCAAATCAAAAGATTTTTGATAGAACAGCAATATTTCCCAGTGCATCACATTTAAGTGCAAAATCTCTCTTGGCTGGTAAATTACAGAAAGGTGGTCAGCAGGGCTTTAGACAAGTATGAAAACTGATTACCCAGTTAATAAATCCATCAAATCTGGTGAAACCACTACTGGATAAACCACGTATGAAAGCATAAAGCCTAGGGGTTTTTTGGAAGGCAGGGATCAATTTGAACATTTCCAAACCATTTAGGATGTGTATTGCAATGTTATTTTCTGCTGGTTGATAAATTGCAGATGAAAAGAAATCAATCATCATATCAGATTCACTATAGGGCATTAGCATTTAAGCATTAGGCAGAGTGGCAGAAAAGGGTGGACACTAAGTATGCATTAGGATATACTCATTATGACCCCAACCCCGTATTACAGCAACAAATACTCTTCCCATGTTCTAGAATCACAAGAGCTGTACAGATAATGAAAATCCCTTTCTTTGAAGATTTAAGTACATTTTATATTTCAGGTCTGAATTGGTAAGATATGCTTTCATCATAGTCACAAAAGAGTTGTATATCCTCTCCCTTCAGTTAGAAATATTTAATTAGCCTGTTCCTCCAAAGCTTTTCTAAATGCTTTCAAATTTGCATTTTAATCAGATGCTTCCTTTTTTTTGCATCATCAACAGATTATAAAGGTCTCCAAGAACAACGACCTAATTTGGTCATTTATAGAAGATGGACAGTCCTATCACAAAAGGTGTTGACTTAGGGAAATGAATGCCCTCTTGTCACTGCTAGAAGAAATGAATTTGCAGCATGTGAAGAAGATATGGGCATATGTATATATATCAAAAATCCACTTAATGTTTCCTCTGTCTAGTAGGAGCAAAATTCTACAGGCAGAGACATATCATAGCATCAACTACTTGCCTGTACCAAGCCCAGGGTGGCACAACCA
Organism: Brachypteracias leptosomus; assembly: GCA_013401335.1. Classification (NCBI taxonomy): domain Eukaryota; kingdom Metazoa; phylum Chordata; class Aves; order Coraciiformes; family Brachypteraciidae; genus Brachypteracias; species Brachypteracias leptosomus. The sequence continues at coordinate 69,173 of VYZX01019440.1, forward strand.
CAGGTGAATACATTGTGCTACAAGTTTCAAAGAAACTCCATAGACTGAAGAACAGCATTTTGTACAACCCTCACTGTACAAAATGAAATTGCCTGCTGTCATGCAGACACATCACAGTGATGACTTCAATATTCTGAGAACCACACCAGTGTCTCTCCTTACCTGGAAGGAGATAAGTCCCTCCCACTGGTGCTCTTCTGTGGCTGTGCTGTACATCCACTTCACCACCGAGTCTTTAATGAAGACAGATATAGCCCGGAGGATAAAAGAGGTGAAGAGGTTCAGGTGAATATAATTCCTCGTGCAATGCAAATGTCTGTAAGAATGGAGAACCAGTCACGACCTGCTACCTATCTAAAAGCTGCAACATCACATGTAGGACTGAGGGAGGGAACAATGAACACGATTGGAAATCAGGAGGTATCAGAGAAAATCCCACACCTTGAGAATGGCTGTAGGGATTTCAAACTGTCTTTGGGAAGAAATCACTACCACGGAAAAGACGTTCAAAACTTAAGCCCTAAGCATGAACGTTTGGGGGAAGGAAGATCAGTGCATAAGGGAAGAAATATTTTAAGAGTTTAAGTAAAAAGCTTAAGAGTAAAAAGAAAGTAATTTTCAGATGACATATCTGAAAGGATTTTTAAAAAGGTCAATTTTCACATAATGCTGAATCTAATCTCTTTGAATTGACCCTAATGTCACTGCCCAGGTTTACCTTGGCAAAGCTCTGGAACTAGTGTGCAGTACAGCTTCTAGCTATGCTCAAACCCACAATGAAAAAAACAAAAACAAACCCACCTGTAAATTATTGCTTGGACAACAAGACTAAAATCAGACTGCCTTCTGAGGGAATTGCAAATACTTTCTGTAGAACTAAAAGGAACAGAATTTTCACCTCTGCATTCAGAATTGAAGGGAAAAAAAAAAAAAATTAAAAAAAAGAAAAAAGTCCTCTTGAATTTCAGCAGCCAGCTGCAAAGAAAATAAAATTGCTACTTGTTAAAGGATAGCAAAAGAAACTGCAGTCATGTAAATAGCATTCAACTGCAGAGTGCTGCCAATGTTCTAACAGCCTTATCCACAAACATTCTTCTTCCAGCACTCCAAGGGTACACACCTTGTTTCAAAGCAAGTTACACTAGGCATGAATCTTTTTTGATGCTAAAAGGTACAGGTAATCTGTACCTTAATGCCTGTATGATAAAAAGCAATTGTTCCAGCATGAGTTTTAGTGAACTTATGCTTCAAATGTCTATTTTTATGGCACTATAAATCTGGGTAGAAAAATGGACTTGGTCTGAAAGTTAGTGGTTTTGCACCGAAGAGAAAGGAGAACATTTTTGCAGGTCAAATAGAGCATTTTCGCATCACTGTTAAGGCATAGCATATTTTAAAATGTACTTATGATTAATATTTATTTTCCTTTAACTCAAAATTTATTTGTTGCTACCCTTCAAGAACTGCTATATTTAAATCTGATTGAAAAAATTATGTAAATTAGCCAATTGAAGAAAATAAGTTACAAGTAGTTACTGAGTATTTCTGCCTCAGGCAATGCAAGTTATCCAAATTGTTTCAGTCATGAAGTCATGGCCTAATTCAGCTTCTATCACTGAAATTACAGATTTTTTTCCCATTCCTTTCAGAGGATGCAAAATTGGACACTAGAGATATATTTTTTTCCCCAGTTGTATCACTATAAAAACCAAATATAAACATTATTCTATAGTTTAAGAACTTAAAAAGGCCTTCCTATTACAAAAGTAGAGAACATCCACATTTTGGTGCCACTGAATTAGATTTCAATCCCCATTTCTTGAGGTTGCATAGCTACTGGGGGGAGGCCATGAGTGGAGGTTCCAGTCAGAACCCAGAAACTATAATCCATGTAGGGGAAAGTCTTATGTATTTCATGAGATCCAGGACCAAGTTGTCTCCAGGTAGACAATTTAGACAGGAAAGCACAAAATGGGTTGATGGCATAGTTGTAATAAGGCTTTCAGCTCCTTTAACTTCCCTGAAACCTCATTTTCAAACTCAGAAGCACACACTCATGTACACTTCTCCAGTTCCTGCTTTACGATTAAAGGAAAAAAGACTAAATCATCTCTTCACAAAACTCAGGACATAAAAATTCCCTCTCTCCTGCTAGCCCTCAGTGACAAGCTTGTTCTTTGGTCCCTGCCAAAAAACATCCACGTCCTTCCTTCAAAACATATATGGTTGTGCTCTTTGACCTTTACATTTGGGCTGCTAAGGTTACTCAGAAAGTGTCATTGATGGGTGAAACAAGGAGAAAGCAGTTATCCTGGGAGACATTTGGAGACTTCAAGACCATCTGGTGTTTTGTCAGATAACTCACAAAGTTGCACAAGTACCACACATACAAAACATAATTATCAGGTGGCATTCAGAGAGGGCAAGCACATCTCTGCATTTCTGTAGTGATTTTAAATCTTCTTTGAGATTGCTAGCCTTCGCTTCTCCAATGGAAGAAGGAGGGATAATACAATGCTAAAAGGTGTGGTACAATATTAGATGTTCATTTTAGTTTTAGAAATTAGAAGCTAAAAGGCATGACTGATCTTTTTAAATACATTAGGGGTATAAATACTTAGGAGGGAGAAAAGGAAAGGGACTGCCTTGCTGGCGGAGAGTGCTGGCACAGAGCAAATGATCATTAAATTGCAGTGGTAATTCTTTACTTCAGGAAGAAAGTTTTGTAAGGATCAGGGCATTGAAGGTTCCTGACTGACCTGATTTCAAATAAGAGTACCAGGAAATGGAACATTATACTTTTTCAGGAGACAGGCTTATCAGTGTGTAAGAGGGATAATGGCTATATAACAGCAGAAGGGAGCAGGACTTCATGGCAGAGGGACTTCCTTCCCAAAACAGAGCAGGGTCACTTTGTTCTTTCTAAATATCTGTTTCTTCTGCCCAGCATCTCCAAACTGTAGGAAAGTCTGGCTGAAATCAAGACACCTCTTGCATTTACAGAAGCAAAAAAGAGATCTCTCCATGGGAGTCAAGAGTTGTTTGGGTTTAGGTTTGTTGTTGGCTATCTTTTCTTAGTTTGGTTGGGTTTTTTTCTTCTTTTTTAAAGCAATCCTACATAGTGTATTATTGGCATGTGCAATCAAAAATCTCTTACTTTTGATGCACTTCATGCAATTTGTTGATGCAGACCTGGACAAACCCAATACACCAATCTGACCAAGTGACAACAATTTACATCACAGAAACTTTTCAAGTTTCAAAGTTGGGTTTGCTTCCATATTATGAAAGAAATAACCATTTTTGGAAGTTCTCCAAATATAGAAATTGTGTCAAAAATTTATTTCTGCATTGAAATACACCCTTACATGCTCTGTGTAACTCCAAGCAAGGCAAGATGAAAAGTTCTGGCCGACATCATCTTGGATACCATCAAGCAGCACATACAGGACAACCAGGTGATCAGGCCCAGTCAGCATGGGTTTATGAAAGGCAGGTCCTGCTTGACTAACCTTATCTCCTTCTATGACAAGGTGAAACACTTAGTGGATAAAGAAGAGGCTATAGATTTAATCTACCTAGACTTTAGTAAAGCTTTTGACACTGTTTCCCACAGCATTCTCCTGGAGAAACTGGCTGCTCATGGCTTGGATACGCTTCACTGGATAAAATTCTGGCTAAATGGCCAGGCCCAAAGAGCCTGCAGCATGCCCAGGTGGACAAGAAAGTCAACAGCATCCTGGCTTGTATCAGAAATAGTGTGGCCAGTAGGACTAAAGAAGCAATTGTCCCCCTGTACTCAGGACTGATGAGGCCACATCTCAAGTACTGTGTTCAGTTTTGGGCCCAAGAAGGACACTGAAGTGCTGGAGAGTGTCCAAAGAAGGGTAACAAAAGGGTAACAAAGCTAGTGAAGGGTCTAGAGCCCAAGTCTTATGAGGAGTGGCTGAGAGGACTGGGGTTGTTTAGCCTGGAGATAAAGAGACTGAGGGGAGACCTTACTGCTCTCTACAACTACCTGAAAGGAGGTTTTAGCCAGAAGGGGGTTGGTCTGTTCTAAGTAAAAGTGATAGGACAAGAGGAAATAGCCTCAAGTTGCACCAGGGATGGTTTGGGTTGGATATGAGGAAAAAATTCTTCAAAGGGTTGTCAGGCACTGGAACAGGCTGCCCAGGGAAGTGGTGAGGTCACCATCCCTGGAGATATCTAAAAGACATGTAGATGTGGTGCTGAGGGACATGGTTTAATGGTGACCTTGCACTGCTGGGTTAATGGTTGGTCTTGATGACCTTAAGGGTCTCTTCCAACCAGAGCAATTCTATGATTCTAAATGTCCTCTCACAAGTCAGACTTGTGCCTCATCTGCAAGGTGTAACCATGAGAGAATGCTGGAATCTCTCTCTTTTCCATTTCTTCCAGTGGAAATTTCACTGAAATAAAATGTCACAAAAAAATATTTCAATGGATAAAAAGCATCTGTTCCATAGTTTCATAGAGGTAACACTGCAAAAATTTAGGAACTTTACTTGCATTTTGAGAAGAAATGACTGTAGAAAGGAACATAGAAGTAATACAAGGTAGACAAATAATGAGGTGATGAAAAAAGGGAAAAAAAATAATCAAATATTTCTATCAAAGTCTGATATTATCATATAGAAAACCATAACACCTTTTCCTCACTCTCTTCAGAGCTTCACCAGTTACCTGAATCCCAGAAGAATGGCAGTTGCTATTACAAGGGCAGAGAACGAAAGAGCATATCCAATGGTGTATATGATGGACAAATTCAGGAGCTGTTCTTCTGGTGCATCCTGAGAGTATATAAAAGAAAAAAAAAAAAAAAAAGGTGGAGAGAAGAAAAAAGCTCATGGGCTTGTTTTTCTCTCAGCTGCTCTCTAACTTTTGTTAATGATAATCAGAAGTCATTCTCCTACTTTCAAGTTTAAACGCACATATCAAATCAGTCTCCCACTTTCCATATGCTCTAAAGAAATAAAAATTTAATCTTAATTCTCCAGCTGCTCCCAGGTGTTTGCTCAAACAGTTGGGTTTTGCAACCAGGCTAGAAAATAGATAATGTGACATTATTTCATAATAAAGTTTAAGAGACATGAATTACCAAGATAAGCAAGTCTTAAACAGATGGCAGAAAGCACAGACACAATTCAACCCTGCAGTTAAAATGGCAAAGCTGGTTCTTTCAGATTTGAACACTTGAAGTGAGTCTCCTTACTGGGTAAGGACAAAGGTCCTTTGGCTACATCTATATATGGAAATAAAACAAGTCAGGTCCCATTTGTTGACTCTGAGGCAAAGCATGACTTGCATTCATACAACCGAACTGTTTTCTGCCCCCAAATAGCCTCTCTTCTGCCTCAACTATGTAACCTCCACAGCCCAACATCTTCTTATGACCTAGGTGTTACCAGTATTGCCTGGGAGGGAGCGGGCCAGAGCAGTGGGGATGCACACACTCCCCTGACAGTCCTGGGCTGTGTCTCTCTTCAGATTCACTGTTGAAGAGATGACCAGTGAGACCCTTGTTTGAAAGTGCTGGATAAAAAAAGGGAGAAGTATTTGAAACTCTACAGGCAGGTCTGAATTATAACACAGGCTTG
>VYZX01019440.1:75729-105009 GCA_013401335.1 Brachypteracias leptosomus
GGAGAGAAGAAAAGAGCTCATGGGCTTGTTTTTCTCTCAGCTGCTCTCTAACTTTTGTTAATGATAATCAGAAGTCATTCTCCTACTTTCAAGTTTAAACGCACATATCAAATCAGTCTCCCACTTTCCATATGCTCTAAAGAAATAAAAATTTAATCTTAATTCTCCAGCTGCTCCCAGGTGTTTGCTCAAACAGTTGGGTTTTGCAACCAGGCTAGAAAATAGATAATGTGACATTATTTCATAATAAAGTTTAAGAGACATGAATTACCAAGATAAGCAAGTCTTAAACAGATGGCAGAAAGCACAGACACAATTCAACCCTGCAGTTAAAATGGCAAAGCTGGTTCTTTCAGATTTGAACACTTGAAGTGAGTCTCCTTACTGGGTAAGGACAAAGGTCCTTTGGCTACATCTATATATGGAAATAAAACAAGTCAGGTCCCATTTGTTGACTCTGAGGCAAAGCATGACTTGCATTCATACAACCGAACTGTTTTCTGCCCCCAAATAGCCTCTCTTCTGCCTCAACTATGTAACCTCCACAGCCCAACATCTTCTTATGACCTAGGTGTTACCAGTATTGCCTGGGAGGGAGCGGGCCAGAGCAGTGGGGATGCACACACTCCCCTGACAGTCCTGGGCTGTGTCTCTCTTCAGATTCACTGTTGAAGAGATGACCAGTGAGACCCTTGTTTGAAAGTGCTGGATAAAAAAAGGGAGAAGTATTTGAAACTCTACAGGCAGGTCTGAATTATAACACAGGCTTGTTGATCAACCTCTGAGGCACATTCATATTCTGTATTCTGGTTCATTCCTAAGCACATATCTTTGTCCAAATAGATTCAGGCATTTTACTTCCCTTCTTCAAGCTGCTAATTCTTCAATTGACTCCTGAGACCTGTGCTGTATAAATGAATACATTTGTTATACTTCAGAAATAAGCACAGCTATTCACTATACAGCACAGCCAAAAGGATTTTAGGTGAACATACAGGTTATTCCTCAGGGATTTACTAAAGTGAATGTTTTAAAGGGAATGATACGAGAACTGCCTTATAAAGAGAAAAGTCTCTTCAGTGTCAAAGCTCAGGCAAACTATTGAGACCTGACAATTTAAAATGCCACATCAAAACTACATTGCACACTTGAACTAAACAATGTTGTTTTATAAGGATTCACTCATAAACCCTTTGGATTCTGTTTTAGCAACAGTTGCAACATAATACACAGCAAACTTATCAAAACAACCTCTTGTTTTTGTGTACAAGATGCATAAAACAAAGTAGGCTATTAGGGGTTCTATATACATTAGCTGGAAAATCAAACATGGCTGTTCATGTTTCAGGGAGTGACACCATATACTCGGTGTTTCAGAATCCAGACTAGTTCATGGAAACTTGCAGGCAGGTGTTAAATGACCAAGTGTTACCATTAGGCATCTCTCAACACAGCTCTGGAAGAAACCATAATGGTAAACAAGGAAAAGTCAAACAACCAGGCTTCCACTTTGCATTAAATTTAACATGCCCTGCTGGGATACTCCAGAACATGGGAGGGACAAGGAATAAAGTCACAAATTAAAGGAAAAAGTTAAATGTAACATATTTTGAGAATTAGAAACTATCTCTTTTCCCATCTCCTTCTAGTCTGCAGCCATTTACTCCTTCTGAAGAATGAGGCAGTGAGCAACTGGTATCTCCAGAGGAGTTCCTTTCACTTCTAGAGCACTTGAACTTTTGGCTAGGTATGTACTAGTATGCTGGGACAGAGAGAGTGCACTCAATTCACATGAGGAAAAGCATCTGCCTTGGAGGTTCACAGCAGTAAGGGTATCACGTGTCATAGGAATGCACACAGTGCAATAGCTGACGCCAATGGCTGACAAAAATCCCCTGGAAATCCCTATGCTCTCCTTCATTTGCTGCCCGGTATCTCAGCTCCCTGCAGAGTATAAAGCACTAGGGCAAGAAAACAACACTGACAAGCCTAATTCCATCGCCCACAGCAAATTAAGGTAAAAAGACAAAAAAAGCCCAAACAAAAAGCAGGGCCTGACTCCTGCCCAAAAAGGTGAAAAGCAAATATCTTTCAGTTTAGTTCATCTTAATCACCTTAATAGCTGCTAACAAGACAGAACAAACGGTCGCTTTTTGGTAATGATCTGCCAATGGAAGAAAAGGCTGAATTAGGTCACTCCTCTGGTTTGGGTGGGCTGCAGTTGAGCCCCCTGCGCTGCACTGCCACTACCTGGTTTATTTCTCTTGGCTCTCACGTACATTTAAACCTGCTCTTGTGAAACTTCCACATTGTCTTTATTGAAGGGGAGAGTCCTAACGCCCCTTACCATTACGCTCACTGCAGTGAGACACCCAGGATGAGTCAGTAAGGATTACTTTGACAGGACAAAAACGAGTAGGCATCAATAACTGTATTTTTCCTGTCTTCTGTTTCATCCTAAGCAGCAGCAGCAAGACGCAGAAACCCTTACCTGGTCAGAGGCCTCACACTCAGACAGGTTCCTCCAGGGCAGGGTCGAATTCTCCTTCAGCAGCCACGTCCCCTCCAGGGTGCAAAACCGGTACACCTGCCCATGCAGCACTGCCAGAAGCAAAACAAGGTATGGGGTTGACAGTAGGAGAGCCTGCTTTTGGGGCAAGGTGCAGAGAGGGGCCTGAGGCTTGGTGCAACCTTTCTGCCTCACCAATTGCTCTCCTGGCTGGAGGGGGAAGCCACGGCACTGCTGAGGGAGTGCTTTGCCCGCTCCTTGCCTGCAGCAGATGCTGTTGCTTCTCCTCAGGGCCAGAGAGCAGCTTGGGAGGACATGGCTGCAAAGCAGTCAGGTGGCACATACCCCAGGACAACTCCTAAATGTTCAGCAGCAAAAACAGTGTGAAATAGCTGCTGCCATCTTTGTGTGGATTTTACAACATGCATAAAATTCCAGCTCACTGAAACACTACATTTTGAAAATGTTAAGCCTCAGCTATGAAATTCACAGGGAAAAGGCAGCACACAAAGTGTAAAAGTGCTCAGAGAAACCTCAGAGCAGGTATGCTAACACAAGCTTCTCAAAATGTAAAAGCTTATACAAACATCTGTGCTACAAAATGAAGCTGTAAATCTTTGCCTAAATACTCATCTACTCTTTTTATTCCTTCTGTCTACTTGTTTGACTAACAAACCCGGCAATAAATAAAATGCTTCTCCGAAGCAGTTATTAGCTTGATCTTGTAAAAGCAGATACAATGAAATGGCTTATAATAAAGTTACATCAGACTGAAGCACAAAGTACAATAAAAGTACAAAGGAGAAGTACTCAACCACAGTGTATCAGAAAATCTCTCTCTCTGGTGTCTGGAGCATTGGGTAGGTCTAACAACTTTTACAGCTCTACATAACCAATCTGGAGCTGCACCTGTATCAGGGCAATAGCTAGAGTAACAATGTCAGCTGCTTTGTAAACAGTTTCTTACAAATCACATTTCTGACCCAGTTAACTGATCTATTCTATATTATGAAGCTACCCCTCAAAAAACAGCGCTGGGCCAATCCTTCAACTAGGGTTAGCATCTATTGAAGCAATGCCCAAAAATAGACACATAACATTTTGAGGTATAAGAAACTGAGTTAGGAGAATTCAATTCTACACAGATATATATCTGTGTAGATAGATGTCTCTCAATTACAGCTTTTGCTCAAACCCAGCCTTGCCTGGTACAACCTCATCCTGTTGGCAGCTCCCTCATTACTGCAAACTAGAACTCATTAGAACTCAGCCTTTCTGTTCAATGGGAAAATATTAAAACTTTTCTGAAATTGTAACACAGTAGGCTATTTGCATATTAGTTGGCAACTGGTAATTTGCTTGTTAATTGTCAGTGGTAGACTAGTAGTAGGTACTCTAACTGAAAAATGATGTTTAAAAAAATAGACATTCATGTTCTAATAAGCCATTTCTAATAAGTATGCTAAATGGTAACCGATAATGGTTTTGGTAGGCACAGTCTATTTGCTTTTGTAATTGGTGTACTGAATATATCAGTAAAAGATAATACAAAGATGATCTAAAAATTCAGTTATGGCTGGTGGAGGTTTTTCCTTACCATTAAGGATATCTGTTTGCATATGTTTACACAAAAACAGAAGGAGAGATTAGGTCAGCATATGCAATATCCATTAACTGCTAAGAACATTTTGTCACCTGCTCTCATTAACTACTAACAGTGCCAAACACTCCCTTTGGCCTGAACATTGCTACAACCTTAAGGATCTCACACCTGATGGAGGGCAGCAAGTAGTGAAGCTTCATTTCCCCCACACTCCTCAAGATTAATGGACAGTAAATTGAAGTAAGCCATTCAAAACACCTATACAAAGGCAGCTCTGAGAATCAGGAATCAGTAAGTATTATTATTAGAAGCCAATGAACATGAAATCCAGGGGGCTAAAGTCTAGAGAGTCATAGGGCTCAGAAATTCAGTCTGACTGCCATTGCATGAGCTGTAATTACAAGACAAAATTATGAGAAACAAATCTCACACATGCAAAAATCCACTATATTTCTGAAAAAAAAAACCCAACTTGCAAAGTACAACTGATTTTTCTTTTAAAAACCACATTATTTCACATTCTCTGATTTTTTTCCCTCCAGTATTTCTTCCTGTCAAGGTCAAATTGGGATGAAACCTTAGCCTCAGCGTATTTATTTTCTCTCCAAATCATTGTGACACATACTAATTTTCTTTTTATTGGTAACACTTCTTTTGCAATAATGAGGAGGAAAATCTATTGTATGCTGAAGCCTGGCAAATATTAGAGAATGGAAGAGTTTACAGTAAACGAAACATGAAATTTGCCATCGGACAGAAAGACAAGGCAATTCATTTAGATATGAAGAAAAATGAATGTAATCCTATTACACTGGAAAGGAGAGCTCCTGTCACAAACATTCAAACTGGACTGACAGGTCTTAGGGACCTCTGGGTAGCCACAAGCCACCAGTGTCAGGTTGTCCTAGCCTCACTGATGCCAAAACAGTGGTGGTCAGTGCAGGACCCAGAGGCAACTAAAGACCTAATGGGCTGCCTGTATCCAGCCTTAAGAAGCAAAAGAATTAATCAAAACAAAACTGCAAGTAGAGGAGACTGCATATCAGAGTGTGAGAACGTGTATGTCTGGTCTATGAAATAATTTATTAGCCAAAATGCTTGTGAGATAGAAAAAGTTAAAAAGGAAAACTTAGACTTTAAGGCAGCATTGAGATTCTGGTTGATATATGGAGAGATGCTCATTAAAGAGTTGAGGGACCACACAAATCATGACATGAAGAGCACACAGGGCTGATATACTGCAGGCTGCCAGTTACTCCCAGGAATGAGAAAACAAGTCTCACTGTTAAGGAAATAGATTATTTCCAGTAGTGTGATCACAGAACCCCCACAACATCAGCAGAGGCTGTGAAGGGCTCCTTGATGTATATACATGACACAGAAGACTCTTCATCCCCTGCAGCTGGCTACATCCAACACCAGCACTGTGCAGGACCTGTGAGGCAAACCCAGCCCAGAGATGCCGACAACTTTGCATGCTGTGTGATCGGTCACAGAAGCCCCACCAGAAAAGAAGGCCCAGAACAACAGTCCCGTGCGCCCCAGCCTTCACACAGCATGGCTACTGCAGGATGCACCTTCAGAGCAGGCCTGTCCTGAACCACATCATCCTGGGGCCATTCCTGTTTTCTCTGTTTCCTAGAAGCGCAAGGCAAACATCTCCCATCTATTTAATAAGGGGGCAACAGGCTCCATCACAGGGACCCACCTGTTACTCCCCAAATAAAAGAAAAAGGTTGTTAATGACTGATAGCTCAGAAGAGATGTTACCTTAACTGAATGCTCTTCCTTAGTCTTGCCTCACTGAAGAGAGGGACAGAGAATAGTCTCAACGCCAGAAACTCTGCTCTGGTGTGCCACCACAATAACTGATAAAAACATGAAATGGAGACCCTAGATTTTTTTTTTGGTTTGATATATAAGCTAAATTATCATCTTTGCTTAGTGAAAGTAGTTCCAACTAACTTCAAAGGGATCCACTGGCTTTTAATCAATGATGTTTTGATTTAAGCACTGCAAGTATCTCACCATTCTTACTGCTCAGAGGATAGCACATGAATCGCATTAAATCTACCTACAAATGTTTTAAAAACAATTTTTTTCACATGGACTTCTTATGACTCCCTCTCTGCATAGCTGGTCATGGCTTAGAATGGCAGAGATCTTCAACCTCCTCAAATGGATGAAGGGATAGTATTCATACACATTCTCTCTTCACTGTGGGCCTGATTCAAAGCTCACCAAGCATCTCATTTCCTTCAGTTTTCATATGAAACCATTACTGAAAAAAAAAAAAAAATCAGTTATTACTACATACAGAGGCAAATTAACAATGACACACTTGGAGGTTGCCTGTGTGCTACAACAGAAGGAAGGCACACACACAGCTTCCTCTTCAACTGCTGAGGAATTTCAGCTGCTTGCTTGCAGGTGGTTTAGTCAGAGATGATTCACATTTGTCCATGCCTGAATTCTGCAGACTGACTCGGGCTGTCTTACCTTTAACTCAGTGCAAATATCAAACATACACCAATCAGTTTCAGCTCTAACAGACCAGCATGATGAACAGCGTCTTTTGAAGGTCCAAGTCAATGTTTCAAATCACACTGATTATTTCATTCTAAAATTGTCTAGCTATCTCTGAGAAAAAAAAAATTTAAAAAATAAAATTCTACAGCCAGTGCATAGGGAATCTGATTTTATTTAACCTGTAAGCTAGATACATTCACTCACCAAGTTGCACAACCTTTGAAACAGCAGCTTAATGATGTCAGTTTATTTGAACAGTGTCAATCACACCTCATTAGAATTACCTGTTAAGACATGGATTGATGCACAAAAGTCAGTCTTTGTAAACTGCTAAAAGATAGAGAAGAGAGCCTCAGAGTTAGCACTGAAGTTAGTAACTTCTATCTACTTTTTTGATGAGTCTGTAAATCAAATCAAATATTACAGCTAACTGAATACTTTAATATATGGAGAAAATGTTACCACATGGGCAGGAGACTCAAAGATTTTCTTATTGGTGCCATTTTACTAGGAATAAAACCAAATTAAATGATGTCTCTGTTTAAAACAACCAACCTGATATACATTTTACAACATCAGGATGTCAAGGTTGGTGTGAGATTACTCAAACTGTCTCTGAGGATAAACTGGAACATTACTCATTGTAAACCAAAATTACAGCATGTCCTATCCAACCAATTCTATTCAGCCAGAGAGCTGAGAGAATGAGAAAAAGAACAAGAGAAACTGCAGTTTCGTCTTGATTGTTGTGTCAAGTATTACAGACCCTCTCCTCTGTTAATACCTATTCTCTATTTTCAGCAAGGTAAACATTTTGGAAAAGGCAAAAATTTTCTCCATAAAACAGGGACTGTATAAGACCATTATGACAGTCCTCAAAGCAGACTGGTTTGTTATCGAAATGAGCAACTTGCCCTTAATTGGAACAACAGTTTAGCAGAACTTAGGAGGTTGTGCCCCCCATCAGCAGCTCTGTTCAACTACCATTTGGTGTAATCTGAGCACTGCTCTCTTGCAGTGCTCTTGGCTGCACGAGCGTCACTCACTCCCAATCCTGGTGCTGCTTACAGCAAAGACATCCTAAACCCAGGACTTGTGCACTCACCTGTGAGCATGCAGCTGGAAATAAAGACACCAAGGAGTAGCTTGATCATGAAGCCTCTGGTGAGCAGGAGGTGCTCCAGACTACACTACTGTCCAAGTAGTGCACGTTTATCAAAATGTGCATTTATGCTGGGCTCACTGCCACATTGTCCGAAATGATATTACCTCAACAGGCAGTTTAACTACAAGTACTTTATTTAGTATCCCTTGCCACTATTCCTACTCTCTCACAGCACATTAGTCATCCCAACTCTGCTTTAGTGATGATTAAAAAAAAAAAAAAAAAATTAAACCAGCTACAACTTGCATTTTGCCTTGAAGGCTGAAATGTTGGTGGTCACTTCAAGTTCTTGCAGCACAAAGAGAATAATTTTCAGTTATATTTTATGGTTTGGGTGAGAGCTGAGGAAACAGATTGAAACATCTCTACTCTGAATTTACCCCATCACTACCTCCTAGCTTGAAAGGTCCAAGAATCCCTCCAACTTCTTCCAATAAAAACCAAAACAAATCAACTTACTGCAAAGAAGAACAGTGACAAGTGAGAGTCATACGTCCAATCCACACTCCTACCAAGAGATGGATGTGAGCTTATGCAAACCTAATAGATACCATGCTGCAAGGTGAGATCGAAATAAGCAAGTGCAAGCCATGCCACAGGCTGCACAAGCCCACCCTGCACATCTGGAAAACCTCAGTGCCTGAATCTGTGCTGTGCTACCAAAAGCACAAAGTCAGAGACTCTGCATAAGGAGATAAGGGATATTGCCTGCATATAACTTCTTATTTTAAAAATAAGAATGGAATGAAATTAACATTAAAAAAAGCAAACATTCAAGAACTAGGAAGTGTAAAGCTAAAGCTACTTATGCGGGTTTTAGTTCCACTCAGTAACACTGTTTCTATGTACACAGTCATAATTTTTCTCCAGCAGAATCCACTCTTACTCAGGATACAGAATAGAGGGAGATCATTTAATGGAAAATTATTGACCCTTACCAGTGGGAGATATCAAATCATATTTAAGCATACTGAATCAAGCCTATAACAAATACAGGATTTTCTTAGTCCGTTCAAAGACCACCAATTCAACTTTCCAATGAACACTAAGTGGTATTATCTCTCATGTGTACACAGATGATCCAAAAAAGTAAAGAACATGTTCTAGTCACATAGTAAAGCCAGATTTATGCAACAAAGAACATTATGCAGCCACAGAATTTGTTCTGCGTGGGCATTCAGTTCTCCTAGTGCAGAGATCATCCTTGCCAGATCTACAATATCTTGCATTACTCAACACAAACTCCCACAGTTAATGAGGCAATGATTCTGCAGTGAAGAACCCCCTTTACTATGTATCTCATAAGCAGATCCATTCTGCACAGTGAAGGATTAAGATCTGTGAAAAAACGATAGAATTATAGCTTTATAATTAAAAATTACTTGCATAATGGTGGCCAATAGAGGTTGTGTGAGCAAAGTAGACCATGCCAAATCATAAAGCATTATACATCCTTGGGTAGGAGCTAATACCTCATAAACCCCCGAATATCTTCCTGAAAAACAATACTGGTTTTAACCAGACTATTGCCCTGAAAGGAGTTATACTCTTCAAGCATTTCAGCTGAGCAACTTATATTAAGAAAGAATTGCGTTAACTATGCAAGATCACACTGACACCTAACATAATTTTTTGAAATATATTTAAAAAAATAACTCATAAAAATGCATACATGTATGTGTGCATTAGGTTTAACAGAAAGTGTTTATGAACTATAAAAGATATGTGAATTAACGTAAGAAAAGAAAGTTGTTTATGAAAAACAAGTATTTATGATAATGGTACAGCTTTGTGAAGGTTTGGTAAGAAACCAACAAGCAACATTAAAAATTTTGTTTAGAATACATAAAAGTGTGTTGGAATAAGTTTAAATGCATAATAAACTTGTAAAAATGGTGCTAAGAGGTTTTGTGTTTTAAAGTTGTTTGATCAGTTAAAGTAATTAATAGAAGACATCTCATTGGAGGATGCTAAAATGAAGCAAAAAATTATGCAATAAAAAGTTTTCCTGAAAGGCTGCAAAAGACACAACTAAAGTCTTCCCAGGGCAGAGGAAGGGATCTATTTTACTATGCCCATGGGAGTTATGAAAACAAGCAAAAAAAAAAAATAAATACCCAACCCCTAAATAAACAAACAAAAAATGCAGACAGTGAAAGAAAAACAAGGTAGAAGAAAAGGAAACAATTAGGCAAATTATTAGCTTAATGTTTGCTGAGGTAAAGCAAGAAAAATCAACTTTAAGTAAAAACAATAGGTAACTAGTGTATTAAATGCGCATAGCTAGGAGGGAGAGGGAAATACACGTGCAAATAAACACCAGTTGTTTGATACAGCTTCTGATGCGGACTGAAACCAATGCTAGGTGCTGCAAAAAAACTGCCAGTCTTTGGCAACAGGGAAATTAGTGATATTTAGTTATCCTCAGAAACAATGGCATAAAGAACCAATGATTCAATAATCCTAGTTTATCATCTCTCACAGTATGATTATAAAGATAAATCAAAAAATCCTGAACACTGGGAGCTTTCAGCACAGGCAACTGCAAAATATTTCATAAAAAGGAACCCAAACCATCAAATTTCATTTAGAGCTGACTATAATTCCACAAGTATTACCCACTATCTACAGAAAGTAAAGGAAGTGAAGACATACATTTTTATTGAGCAAGCTGTGCACTCTCACACTGGTTACACTGGTTAGGGCTTACTACCTCTGTATATGTGAGCTAAGTCATCTGAAGCTGTGAAGAAAAATTGTATCAGCTGGTAAAGGGTTTTCTACAGACACTGACTGTCCTTATAATTCCTGCAGACCTAGCATTACAGATATAAACTGCATCTACATGATAATAACCGGTACTATGCAATAGAGCCTCAAACTCAGCTAGCTCAAGGGTAAAAAGAAATACAGCCCTTGATTCTACTGCTGTGGATGTCACAACAATATATCCCTGGGCTTTGCCAATGGGTTTCTCTGCTACATGAGGGGATATCAATTCTGAGTTTCAAGCTCCAGAGCAGATATACCCTAACACAAACATTTCTCTGCCTTCCTTTCCCAATCCCTTCTTACCTCTGCCTCCTTTGCCCCTCTCCTTTTAGCTGCTGTTACATCGTTCCTTTTTCTCCCCCTCCTGCATTCCCCTCCTTGGTTCTCCTCTTCAGCTTTATTCCTCCAGCCCTCCCTGTTGCAGCAATGCTTACTTCTATGCTGCATATCTACCTACTCGCTACTGACCCTTCACTTTCCTATTCTCTCAGCTCCTACTCTGACTTACTATTCTCCAAAAATGTTGTAATTAAACAAAATTGCAACCTGACTCCAGCCTCTCACATCTCCTTTCTCGTCAATCTGTTCCTTAACCCTCCTCATCGCATCCCAGAAGCTCCTCCAGCTCCAGCCAAGCAGTGAGGAGGGGTGAGAGCAATGAAATACCTCTGCTCTCTGATCTGGAAACCTACTGTGGTCAGCAAGGACACAAGAAGCCCTACTCAGCCTGTGCACCAAAAGCATATCTAGCCTGACAGTCACACAGGATTTGAGGAGAATGACCACTGCTCTGCTTTCATGTGGCTGCTGGAGACTCCAGGCACAAATTCCAGAAAGTCTAGGAAGTACACATAGGGACTTCACCACCGTAAACAGCAAGAGGCATATCACCAATACCATAGGAGCAGTTTTCCTCACCCACTTGCTGAAATGCAGAACCGGTTTTGACAAAATGTTCTTGAAAAATGTCAGCCTTAAAACAGATTTCTGTTGTGTTGAATCTCAGTCAAGCAAAGTCCTGTAAACCTATAAGCTACTAAATACAAGTTCTTACAAATAATTAAAAAGCACCAAGTGCTTTTATTATGGAAACCACCATCTCTCCTGTCAATGATGACTGAAGGCCACTAAAGCTGAAGTTATTTTTGGATTTATCTTGCCATTGCAAAGAAAATTTTTACACCAATATCTGATTCTTATCCTTCAACCCAAAGTTTGGACCTACCCCAGATCTAAAAATCAGGAATCCTTACACCATTCTGTTGGCAATCTTCCCCAAATTTTCTATTCTATTTTCATTTCCACTCAATTTTCATTGCTTGAAAAGTATTTGGATACAGTCTTTTTGACTTAAACTTTTCCCTTCCTGCCAAGGCGCAGTCCTTTCCTTGAACATCCACTGCCAACATTACTTCACATTTAAAAAAAAACCAAAAAAACCAAACCAAATTAAAAGGCCCACAGTCATTTATCAGCCACACAAACTCAATGTTTTCAACATTTTTACCTATGCTTTGATTCTGTTTAAAGGAAATCATTGATGCCCTGCTTCATTAAGCTCCAGGACAATTATCAGGCAGGTTTTGCATATAGAAGCCAGTTTTTTGCTTTCCGAGGAACTATGTTGATAAGCACTTGATACTTTTCTTGCCTAATTCATTTCTGCTCATTCCAATTGTCAAAAAGTAAATTGGTTCCAGAAAGGTCAGATGAGTCTGGCCAGGTGCCAACTGTCACTACCATTATTATTGTCATTGAACTAGTCATGTACCCAGGTTCTCTCATAAACATGTTGCCCAGAAAAACTTTATTCTTATTCAAAGAAAATTTAAAATGATGTATGGGAATCCTAATAGTTAACAATTGGTGCGTGTTTGAGGAGGACTATTCATACTTCCAAAATTCATAGCAGGGACCTGGGTCTCTCTTAGGAGAAAATCTAGTCTGTTAGAGAAAACTCTCAAGGGAAGTTACCAGCAAAACATAGGAGTGGAAAATAATAATACTGCAAAATAAGTGAAACTGTGTACATGATTAAGAAGTGCAATCATTGATATGTTAGCACATTTTCAAGTTAAAGATGCATTTGTGAAATGGCATGAAAGGGAGGATGTTCTATAATTAGACTATTTACATGCAGACACCTTTTAAGTCAGTCTGGTTTTTGCATGACTACTCTGTCAAAAGAAAATATTACAAAACATTCAAGCACAAAGCAAACAGAGCTAACAAGAGGCAAAGAGTGTGATTTGCCTTTACATACAGCATTTACTTTTATAGATATCTAAGTAGATTGAATTGAGTTGTGTCTTCACTGAAATTAAACTGAGGATCTTGGGAGGAAGAAGCAACCTTTAAGCTCACTATCACACCAGAAGCATATTTGTTACGCAACACGTAAGTTGGATGTGAGAAGAAAATTTCCAATCACCCAAAGGTGAAGTGCAAGGGAGTCCTGAAAAAGGGAGGAAGAAGCAGGAGGTAGCTCATGTGGCTCTTCTAGTAAGTTGCTGTCCATCTGTGATGTTTTAAGATCATGTGTTTTCCCATCTTTGGTACTTAGGGAAAAAAAAAAGCAATACTTTACTAATTAGCAACAATTAAGTAAGCCAGAAAAATAATAAGCTGTTCGCAGCAAGGTATTTAATTATGCACCACACAAGCACTAAAGTTTATTCAGGCCCTTAATTAGTTCAGTTTACTCTTTGTACACTATAATTAAAACCGGCAAGTTCTTGTAAGTAACTTGAAGAAAGGTTTGAGGTCCCTCCATTTAACAGCGTAAACTGGTACTGTGAACAAATAAAAGTTGGTAGATAATATATGTTTCAGTTATGCAAGACCTGTGATGAGAGCATAGATGAAGTTTAAAGTAATTGATGAGCACAAACCTGTGTTGGAAGCTAAGCTACCTGCTAGACTAGCAGGGGTAAGGTGCAGAGGTAGTCAGGTTGCTTCCTCGAAGCTGAGTGTAAGTGTTTATTTCTTACTTAAATATCCTGTTCACAGTCAGATCAGCTGGAAGCAACTTCTTGAGCAGTCACAGAAGGAGGCTCAGCTATGTATTTGCAGAGGTGTGCCTTGATATCCTTGAGAGTACATCTCAAGGAATTACTTTAACAAAAGCATGATACAGTTAACTGAAAAATTGCTGGAAAACGTGCAGTCTTGCCAACTACTCTAACTCCCACAGACGCTGTCACAGCAAGCTGATAGCTTACAGCTAGGCTATCCACCATTTATACTATGTCCAGCTACACAGAAAAAGTTTTCCTAGAGGCCCTAGGTGACCAGATCTGTATCTGACACATGAACAACACGCAGCTGCTCCCATCACCCATATCTGCACTTAAATGCCTGGCCACATACAAAGTCACCTTCTGTTCCTATCACACATTTTATGAGGAATGCCCATGTTTTTGTTGCAGCAGCAGAGGAGTCAGAGCATATAGCTTTTCCCTGTCCCTAAAGGAAGTTGCATATCTCATCCCAGCTGAAAGTTCATAATCCACTGCTCTGTTGCACGTACCTCAATCTGAAGTTAGCCAGCAATTTATTTAAAAATCTATTTCATTTGTTTAAATAAAACTGACAAAAATGGAGAAAGGCATTGCCACATGGCCCACAATAGATGCATGCTAATATTGTATATCTGTTAATGATTTTAAAAATTATTTCTTCCAATAGTCCCTATATCTACCCTTGAGTTGAGGAGCATATGTTCTAGAGTTCTCTGGTGTACTACCAGATGGAGTCTCACAGACAGATGCAAGAGGTGAACTTGAAAGACCAGAGCTGGTGTGGGGTTTTTTTGTTTGTTTTTTAAGCAAACTGAGATTGCCAATGAGCTTGAGATAGCTTTTAGTGAAAGAAAGTATAAATTTTGAATTTCTTATGGGTTAGCAAAGGCAAAACATCTTTTTCACTGAAAAATGGTCACATGCCTTTCCTGCATTATGGAGAGCTTTCTGAAAACTTGGTTTTATTAGAGCAAAGAATGGAAGAAATGTAATAAATGTCTAGCCATCTTTACTGTATCCAATATTTGAAGTGAAACTTATTTTCTTGTATGTTAAAAGACAATCAGGTAGTTTAGCTATATGCTTACTTAGCTACCTGTTAACTGTCATGGTTTTAAGATCTCAAACTATGAAACTGGATTAAACAAAAAGTGAGAGAGATTAAACCAGATTGTTTAACCTCATTCCTCAAACCAAATTTTCCAATCATGCATATACTTGAAAACTGTCTGAAGGAAAACCCTCACACAAACATCTGCTTCCTCATCTGTAGGGCTTTCTGCAGACCACTCTGATATCAACATATGCTGTTTCCCTGGTCTGCATTACACAGATGACAGTAGCATTTCACCACCAGCATTGTTACTCATAGAAGGTCTCACAAACAAAAGCAAGCATCTTCTTTCTGTTTCTGCTTTTTGCTTGTGGCACTATGGACTCTGTCCCCAGACTCCCTCCTCCTCTGAGTTTGAACAGTCCCCAAATACAGGCAACCTTGGGGAAAGTAAAGATGACCAGGACAGTGGATTTAATCCTACAGCACAGCAGATGCCCCAGGAGTGCTGCTGCTTGATTAGCCCACCACGACCATGCCTCATGGCAGGTGGAAGGCACTAAATCACTTTTAGGAAAAAAGTTGGCTGTAGGTGCTTTTCCAGTGGCCTGCAGACAGTGAGCTCAGGAGTCTGGTGGGACCACATTGCTCATGGGACAACATTTGAACAAGACTTACAGATCCAAATAGATGAAGTCAGTTATGTCACTCCCCCAACCCCAAACCAATGCCTACCACCAGCCTGCTCCTCACTCTGCTAGAGCCTACCCAGCCCAGGAACACTCTGCCATGGGGAGGGCATTATGCTACTGGCCACCCCAACCAACAATCAATGACCCAAAATCCCTGCCAAGCCAGAAGCCTGTCTGTAAACCTTTCTCATCTGGATCAAGATATGGTATGTCACAGACCCATAGCTCTTGTGGCAACACCCTGACAAAAGTGACAAGGTTCTCTTTCCTTTACTAGCCTTTCTCCTCAGTGGGCACAACCACAGATGAAGCTCAACAACATCCAATAAAATCCATTTCAACACTTAGGTTTCTGTTGCTCATGTAGCAGGGAATAGGATTTACAGTACTGCTGTGCATGATGCCATTACAGCTGCAAGAGTCTATAATCACAGCTTTTGGGGAGGAGAAGACACCATGTAAGAGGGAAGTATCAGGGCTTGGTGAGTTAATTTAAACAGTAGCTAGAACTAAGCTAGACATTAATTCAGGGTGGACACTGTACAGACAATTTCCATCATCTCTGCTGCACCACAATAAGATTTGCCTATATCTCACAGCCCTAGGGAAATTGCTTTTGGTCAGACTGGTAACCTCCAGCACCTGGCAGTTCTGGGGTAATGCCCTATTTCCACACAAAGCCTCAGACAGAGCCCACATCTACCTAAAGGCACATCAGGAAGAGCAGTTCTGTCACCAGATAGGGAATGAAAAGTGCTGAAAAAAGTGTCTCAAATGTAGAATACAGTTGGGGAAAATGGGACAGAGCTGACCTGGATGTGTCCTTGCACCTAAAGGTACTCTAGAGCACCACATGAAGCTTGGTTCATGCAATCTCTATGACTGAGCAAAACTATTGTGCAAAACACAGCTGTGGTCCTAGATCTCCACAATGCCCTTCAACTCATTAGATTTAATCAGACTCTTAGTGCTTCTCCAGTAGCCAGAGGCAGCCACAAGGTTACCAGCAGAGGTCATCTGATATTACTGCTGGGTATTTCTGTCACCAGAGAGACTTTCAGGTCTTTCATGTCACAGGCTGAAAAGCTATGTTGTATCCAGGGGTCCCCAGGCTGTACTTTGCCTGGTCTTATGGGAGAATAAAGGAGCTGGTGTCATCATTGTAACACATAATGTAGAAAATAAAGTAAATTACAGGAGAGAAGTGATTCAAGCAAAGATGAATGACAATAGAAGTTATTAGCTAAAGGAAAGGATTTCAAACTAGGAAAAAGGTGGATCTAGAGAGCATAGGGAATTAACAAAGCATTGAGGCCTCACAGTTAAGAGCAGTTAAAGACATACAAGCCATCTGGTCCTTTACCTGGCAAAAGAAATGTCCAGGATTTAACAAGAGCTTGGTAGTTCAGTCGTCCTTCAGGGGCCCATGTATGGTCATATTGAAAGACTTCATAGTAGTATGACAAACCATTAGGTCTTATGTCTCCATCCAGGGCTGAAGAGAATGCAATGCATACCTAGGACACAGCTTCTAGTTTAGTCTCCTCCAAAGAAACAGACCCCAAAATGGCTCAAACTAACTCAGTCACAGCAAGTAGGACAATCAAGGGTTGCTTCAAAATTCACTGCAGTGCCAGAGCAAGATACCAATATAGATACAGACCAGCCATCAAGCCAATTCAGGTGTCAGACACTTCAAGACCAGAGACAGGTCCTAAGCTGAAAACAAAAGCATTCAAAGAGTTCAGAAGATTTTGAGTGGAAATCTGAACAACAGCCATATCTGTGTTAAGGCAATTTTTCAGCCAGCCTCTGTGCAGCCAAGTGCATATAGGAGCAATCGATGTGGCTACTGTTCGCATAACTTGTAAAGACACTAGTACCTCTGGAAGGTTTTTTAATTAAAAAGGATTTAGTGCTATTAAGCAATAAAATATCAGAACCCCAGAGGAGGCATAATTGCAAGATGAATTGTGCAGCTCCACAGTTTCCAAATCCACATGGTGTTACTGGCAGCTGGCCTTCAATTATAAAAAGGTAACAAGAACAAGCACGCAGCCAGTGACAGTGAGGTGAGGTGCCTGCTGTCCCTTACAGGACTACTGCTCCCCTTGGAAGTTTCTGCACTCATTGGACTTGGAGAGAGCCTCTGCCCTAGTATAACTCATGGTAATCTCATCAACTACACTGTGGATAGTAAGATGTGCAAAGTTTACCTGGTATAACTTCTACCATCAACAGAGTAGGGCTTTCTGGAGTTGCACTAAAGGCAAGGTTTGGCCCAAGACATATTGGGGAGCAAAAGCTTTGACTCAGCCAGCCAGAATTACATGAAATTTGCCTTCAACAAGCTTTGGCTGTAGTCCAAAATCGGTGCTGGCAACTTCACAAAACAAGTCCAGCAAATCCCTCCTGCTACTTCAGCATCTACCCATGAAGACCTGCCCAACAGTAGGAGTTGCATAACAAATAGAAGCAAAATAGAGCTGGAATGAAATAGCCCATACAGGTTTGAAATTCCTATAGTTTTCTCTTTCAAAGGCGTATAAGCAGGCTAAAAACGCTTTGGTTTGTTTTGGGGGGGGGGAGGGCGGCAAGCAAGGCATAGCAGAAATTAAGCATGTGTTTATTTTGATAATCCAGACATTTCGCTTCATGTTTTCAAAGCATTTCAAAACACTGCTTTGAAAGACAAGAAGTCTTCCCAAAGAGAAAATTTACCAATTTCACTACAGAGTCTTGAGCAAAATTAGATTCCACACCACCTTCTGTTTGCTCATTAAGAAAGCAAGAAGAAAGTTACACCTCAGTGAGCATCTCTGTGGCAGCAAGTAGAGACAAGAACCTACTAACACCATGTGGGGCTGGACTAATGACACAGCACATATCTGCTGAGCAGGTAAGAAGTTTTCCATATCATTTTCAGCTTTCCACTATGCTAGGCAACCTGCTGAGCTACATATGCTGTTGATATTTGCAGAAGGGCAGGCTCAGGGCTGACAGCCACTAGGACAAGAAGAGTGGGACACTAACAAGAAAAAAAGCTGTTAAAGTATAAGGCTTGCAAAACCTATGATTGATCAAGGAATGTTCCAGCATTACAAACTCTTCCCATGCAAACTATTTTTCCCATCTCCTGTTCTGACTGACACTAATAGAAATATGTCACACCTAACAGTAATTAGTTACCAAGACTTATCTTAGAAAAATTAACAGAAAGAAAATCACAAAACAGCCAAGACTGGAAGGGGGCTCTGGAGATTTCTTACAAAAGAAGATAGAAGGGGACTCTGGAGATTTATGTGCAACATCCTGCTCAGAGCAGAGTGAACTAGAGCAAGTTGCTCTGTTCCACATCCAGTCAGGCTTTGACCATCTTCAAGGATAGAGACTCCAAAACCTCTCTGGGTCACTTGTTCCAGGTGTTTGACCAATCTCACAGTAAACAATATTGTTTAAAAGAAATTTCCCATATTTCAATTTGCGACCATACACATTGATAAGATCATCCCGAGCCTTCACTTCTCCAGGGTGAATAACAACAGCTCTCTCAGCCTTGGCACATGTGATAGACAATCCTATCCCTTAATAATCTTCATGGTCATTTGCTGGACTTGCTGCAGTATGTCCATGTGTCTCATACTGGGAGAGGCCTAGAACCAAACAAAGCACTCCAGATGCATTATCAATCCCCCAAAGTAGAGGGGAAGGAACACCTCTCCTGAGCTGCCAGTGACGCTCTTCCTAACACAGTCCAGGAAGCTGCTGGTGTTCTTTGCCTCAAGGGCACATTGCTTCATCATGACCTTCAGGGCATTTTCTGCAAAGCTGCTTTCCAGCCAGTCAATACTGGTGCATGCAGCAATTCATCCCCAGGAACAGGATGTTGCATTTCTTTTTGTAGAACTTCACAGGATTCCTGTCAGTTCATTTCTTCAGTCTCCAAAGGTCCTTCTGAATGGCAACACAATAGTGTTGTGTATCAGCCACTCCTCCCAGTTTTGTATGGTCTGCAAACTTGCTGAAGGTACACTCAGTCCCATCATCCAGATCATTAATAAAGATGTTAAGCAGTACTGGCCCTACTACCAATCTCTACAGTACACCACTAGGGAACAATTTCCAACAGGACTTTGTGCTGCTGACCACAACCCTATCTACCCAGTAGCTCAGACAGTTTTCAGTTAATCTCATTGTTCATTTGTCTAATCCACACTTCATCAGCTTGTCAGCAAAGATATTACAGAAAAGCGTCAAAAGCCTTACTAAAGTCAAGGTAAACACATACAGTGCTCTCCCCTTACCTACTAAGCCAGTCATAACTTCTCATCAGGTTTGTCAAGCACAATTTCACCTTCATAAATCCATGCTGACTATTCCAAATCACCTCCTTGTCCTTTACGCATTTGGAAAGAGTTTCCAGGATTATTTGCTCCATCATCTTCCTGGGGATTGATGTGAGGCCGATCACCTATAGCTCCCCAGATTCTCTTCCTTGTGCTTCTTGAGGACAATGGTGACAACTGCTTTCTTCCAGCCCTCAGAAATCTCCCATAACTGTCATGACCTTCCAAAGATAACCAAGAGTGGCCTCACAATCTCATCAACCAGCCCATTCAGCAGTTGTTAGTATATCCCACCAAGTTCCATGGATTTGGATGTATCCTGTAGTTTGATCCTCCTCCACTAAGGGCTGATCTTTTTTGCTTCAGACTTTACCATTTGTCTCAGGGGCTTGGGACTGCTGAAAGTAAGTTTTAGCAGTAAAGCCCATGATGAAGAAGGCAGTGAGCTGCTCAGTAATTTTCCTATCCTTTCTCACAAGATCCTCCTGCCTCATTCAGTAGTGGATACAAATTTTCTCATATCCATTTTGTTGTCATTCACATCCCTTAGATTCTGGGTAGGCTTTGGCTTTCCTTATCTTATTCTTGAATGATCAATGTCTCTATACACCTCCTGGGTCACCTGTCCCTGCTTCCAACTCTTCTACACCTTTTATGGAAATGGCCAGGTCATAAAGAAACTTGCAGTCAATGCTTGCTCCATTTCAGTACCCCATCATAAGCAATATCCTATCCATAAGTTATTTCCAGAAGCATGAAAGGTATTGCACATTCCAAAAATTTATTAATCTGCAGTACTGTGTTAAACTTTGGTTCTCTCTGGCAGTGATGTTTCAAGAGTAGCTGGAAGTCAAATAACCGTGTCCAGGCTTAAAGACTGCAAGTAAACAGGCTTAGAGAAAAGAAGTTTAATCCTGTGAAGAGTTTAGATATCCAGAAAGATTAGCATTATTGGAAAATTTCTGCAGCATCAATAACTCAATATTTATCTCACAATTAGTTGACATAGTTTCATACATTTATAAAAGCTTGTTTACCCATTCTAAGAACATAACATCTTTATTAACTATCTAAGGAGAATTAGAATTTTAACTTCAGAGGTTATCGAATTGGCAGTTACTACCAAGACAGCTGAGATAATACGAAAGATGTGCAGAAGTTAGAAATATGGACACAGTAGCATAATATCCACCCAGCAGAATATACAGCAATATATCATGTGGGGTGAAGTCACCCCACCACAGATGTTCAGTACAACCAAGACAGGATTAAAACAGCCAAAGCATGCAGGTCACTTAGCAAAGCAAGCAAGGCTGAATAGGTAATGAAGTGGCAGCAGGATTGGGGAGCATGGGGGCAGAAAGAGTAGGGCAGACTCATCTCTCCCACAGACACCATCTGTGTCCTTAACCACGAAGCACAACAATGTTGTTTCCCATCTCTTCTTTGAAACCTTAATATAAAAGATGCCTTAAGTGAAAGTGAAAATAGCAATCCAGACTCAACAATTCTGTTTTAGGGACTTATCTTTGAGATAAGCTTAAAACTAGCCAGAAAGTTATAGGATTGCAATAGTTGACCTGACATTTCCTCACACACCATCAAATTCATACATTTCCAAGCATCTCTCCCACTCAACAGTAAGAAGTATAGCAGGGTATCAAGTATACTGAGTGTCTGTGTCTAGGTGTTGGCAGCATGGGACTACAGGGTGGCTTCTGAGGAAAGGCTGGAGCTGACCTATGCTGGACACAGCCTGTTCCAACAGACCCACCACAGGGTACAGCTGAGCCTCTCAGCCAAGATGGTGCCATCTCAGGGGCAATGTACGTAAGGAAGGGCCAAACACTGCCTGGCAGTTAGAGGTAAGAAAACAAGTGTGAGAAACAGCCCTGCAAGCACTGAGGTCAGAGAGTATGGAGGGGAGGAAGTGTTGCAGGCACCAGAGCAGAGACCTCCTTGCAGCCCCTGGAGAGCCCATGGTGAATGTGATGAGTTGACCTTGGCCAGCTGTCAAACACCCACCCAGCCACTACTTCTCAACAGGACGGAGGAGAAAAGATGGAAACAGTCATTGGTCAATATAAAGATTGTAACCAGGAGAGGTAAGAGGCAAAACTGGGACCGGATGTTCCCACAGAGGGGAGTAGTTGTGGGAAATCTTTTGTGGTTTAAAGTGGTGAAGGGATGAGGAGTAGAGTTTTAGCATGTGTGTAAATTGTATGCTTTTGTCATTATTGTGATGACATTTTGATTTTGTCGTGAGATTTCCTTCCTACACAACACCAGCCCTCCAAGATAATGACACTTTAATAAGGAAAGCAAAAGCAAAAGTGTAAGCAAAGCAAATAAGGAATTTATTCACTGCTTCCCAACAGCAGGCAGATGTCCAGCCACTTCTTGGAAAGAACAACCTCAGCACACATAACTATTACTTAGTAAGACAAACCCCAAAACCATGGGTGTCTCCATCCCCCTTTCCCTGAGCTTTTATTGCTGACCACAATGTCCTATGGTAGGGAATATCCCTTTGGTCAGATCAGGTCAGCTGTCCCAGTTATGTTACTTCCAACCTCCTGCAGACCCCCAGCCTACTGGCCTTGGGCATGTCATGGGTTGGAGAAAACTTTGATGTTTTGCAAGCACTGTTCAGCAAAAGCCAAACCACTGGTGTATTAGCATCACTTCTTGCAATAAATACAAAGAACAGCATCATACAGGCTGCTGTGAAGGAAAGTTACCTCCACTCCAGCCAGACCCAGTACAATCTCCACCCCTTATTCCATGCCATTTGCATCATGCCCAGGTCCCATATTATCCAATGCATTTAAGTATCCTCTCACCATCCTATTCCATTTCTTTCTCATTCCTGAAATCCCTTCGTGCCAACACTTACAACATGCACTGCACACTTAAACCATCTTTATGTCCAGCAGTCACACTTATACATCCTCATTAACTAGTATCGTTAACAAGGACAAAAGCCAATTTGTCACACCAAGACAGCTAGTTAACAAAACTGTTTCATTTAGACTTTGAAAGGTAGAAAGGTCTTCACAAAGAACAAGCTGTGCAAGTCACTGGTTTCAAAGACAGGATACTAGATGAAGTGATCTAATATCCATTACCATAAAGTGGTATCAAGTGTACATGAATATAAGGGTGTAAATTCTGAAGGGGACATTCAGTCCTTCAGAGAAAAAAGTCCTTGCAACCACTGACAATGCCTTCATCTTGCCAGATTCTGAGAAATTAATCTATCTCAGGAAGCAGCACAAAACACTTTCACTTTAGACCTTTTTGTCTCCACCTACTAGGACAACTTATCTACAGGACAACCTACTTTTATCTCAGTTTTCAAACTAGACCATTATTATTGTTAGGTAGCCTTCAACAAGTACCACAGTCCTACTTTATTAAGTCATCACTATTCAAGCAGCAAAAACAGATGACAGCACAAAAATCCAACCTAGGTGTGACCCTTAAGAACAGTCTCTTCTCTCATTTTCATTTTCTCCTGCTAAATGGAGATAATGAGTGTACTATACTGAGCCCCATTCCTACTTTTATGTTTCAGAGAATTGACCATAGTCATAGCCATGTAGAACAATTTTATCCTTGCTAAGGCTGTACAAGGAAATCAGGGTTGGTTTAAAGCTGTGCCCATAAGGAGAGGCTCTTACCTGTGTTGGCCCAGGGGAGATACCAGGGGCAGCTGACATTCACATAGGTGCCGGGCAGCCCGTCCGGCCAGCAGGCATAATCGTCAAATGTTCTATTGCAGAACTTGCCTTCTGCAGAGAGATGGGAGGGAGGGTCATGCCACTGCCTTGTATTAATACTGTGAGGAGGAAAAGACTGAAGAGCAGAAAATAAAAAGGAAAAATGGACACATGCATTTAAGCTGTAACAGCATTATGCAATTAAGCTTTGATGTGAAGATTTATTTGCCCAAGAGTTTATCCCCATACAACAGGAAACTGTTGTTTCAGGAGGAAACTGAACAACAGATTAGAGTCATTGACTAAATCAAGGGACAAGAAAAGTAAATCAATACCGGTCCATTCCCATCCTTTCTCTTCTACACCCTTACATGTCTCAGCTTAATTTAAAATCATTTTTACTCTGAATACTGTAAACAATCATTCCTGAGAATGGTTTACAGTTGTGCAGTTGGAAAGTCTAGCCTAATATATCGATCCATCAACAAAATACCCACACATAACCATAACTTTGCATTACAGCTTAAGATGAGAGTAGTTCAACTTGATTTATTGATCTGTCATTCTTAAAAGGACAGCACTCAACCGCTCAACAGGATAACGGAGTGGAGGGAGATGAATGTTTCCCTGCCATTGTTGTCATCAGCTACTGCTCTCACTCTGCCATAATAACGTAGTCAAGAGAAGGAAAATGAACAGTTTGAAAATAATACTTCACAGACACAACTTTAGACCCATCTTATCTTTCTCAGTGTGTCACAAAAGCACTGAAGCATAGGAGAGGCTGCACTGTGTCCAGTTGTGAGCATCACTGACAAGTCACTAGTGTCCTCTAAACACCATGATGCCGGCACATCTCAGCTGCTCTCAGCATATTACAGCATCAACTGTTAAGACAAACTGCATTCTCATTTTCACTAAGGCAGGATTTTTGTTTGGGTTTTTGTATGTAAGTGTGTGTGTGTGGTGTTTGTTTTGGTTGGTTTTGGTTTTTGTTTGTTTTAAGCCATTTCAGCGTTTTACAATGCTCAAAATAATTTATATCAAATTTAAGGCCCACAAACTGCTAGGTCAATGTGAACAGCATGGTCCCAGATTTCCTAGCACCTATGTGCTCTATCAATCCTGACTCCTAAAAAATTTTCAGGGATATTCCATCACTGCGTTGCTCTGATGTGCTACAACCACCACTCGCAACTGCAAAACATTCTGGACCTAAAGACTAACATCTTTGCAATCGAATTGTTCTATAAAATGCTTCCTCAGCAGAGAGGAGAGTCCCACAGAGAGCAGACGGAAGTAAATGGAATAAAAAAGAAATATAGACTGGAAAGTAAGCTGGAGAGGTATTTTCAAGTTCATAATCACTCCCTTGCTACTGTTATCATGCATTTTAAAAATTAAAAGCCCTATGAAGTGGGCTTACCTGCTGCAATAGGGGGTGCCTCATACAAGTATTTCAGGCATTGGAGCTGATATTCCTTCCATCTCTGCATAACCCCAGAGAGGGACCCATCTGAACTCTGAAAGAGAAATCACAAGCCTCAGACATTGCAGGGATTTAAACTGCGTGTTTTTCATGCAACCTGAATAGGTGTATGTGAAAATGATTATCACAAGCCAAAACAGCACTGCTTATTATAAATAGTAAAAGACTGCAACCAAAGAAATCCCTTTCTATTTGTACCACAAGGAACTGAAAAAAACCAAACCCACAAACAACTATACCATCTTCTCACTGAAACGCAAACTGAGCTAGCCTTGTTCTCTTGAACATGCCCCAGTTGTGTGATTTATCATCTCATGAAAAGATAGCAACAGCAGCAAGTCCTTTTAGAAGAGTTTTTCTTTCCAACATCAGTATTTCTGCTATCTCATAAATGAGACCAAGTTAATTCCCAAAGCATTCTTCCAGAACACTGATGAAAGCTTTTCCAGCTCAGCTGTTCTTCCATGAACCACAGATTTTCACCACAACCAGCATATTTTCTGAAACCACAGAAAGAACAGGGACCTCCTTTTTGTTCAGTTTGATAGGCTGCAGGCTCCACCATGAGCTACCACAAGTGCTGAGGGGGCAGGGGAGAAGTATATAACAAACTCTGCCTGAGCACAAAGGAAATAAGCTGTTATTAAACGGCAAAATTTAGCACTGGATGCTTGCTCAACCCTAGCAGATGTCCCACCTGGCTCACAGAGGCCCAGCTTACTCATTGCATTTAAGCAAATAGAAATCACTCCTTCTCTCCCCTCTCTGCCTTCATACAAATGGATTTTAAAATGTCAGGATTAGCAAGCTGTGATCAATAAATGCAGCTAACTCGCCACTCTTTCTCCAGAGGAAGGCCTAGGATGGATTTTTCATACATACAATCAACAGCATGAATCTAATATTACAACACACTAACACTGGGTGGAGAAAAATTCATCTAATCCAAGCTGTCAAACATTATGTGAAGCACAAGTGTAAATAATGCTTGTAATTTTACTCTCAGTTTCATCTGCTATATTTTCCATTTGTACTTCTAAACTTTTTTCAGATGATTAGAATGAAAACAGGGCATGGAAAATATTGTTTTAAAATTAAGAAGTCATTTTAAACCTATACTGCATTTCAAGAAAGCCAAGCTGAATACTGCTCAATACAGTGAATGCGACTAAAATTTAGACACCAGTGCAATCACCTTGGTATGAGAGAACAGAACTGGCTTTTTTGGACTACAGACTCTCAAGTTCTCTCATATATTTTGAATTAGAAGTGTTTGATAGAACTAAAACACCATATGCACTGCACTTCTGCCCGTATTAAGCCACTACATTTAATTACAAAGACACTCTTGTACACATGATAAGTAGTATAACATTTAGTAGATACTTGTGTTGTGTTTCAAGAGTAACTGCCTATATTTACATGCAGCTTAACTGTGGCTAGGGCCTCACAGCCAAAATTTTAGAAGAATTTAGACAGTTCCCTGTGAAGTCAAAACAAGCACAAGCTTGTGGATCTTCGAAACTCTGACCCTTGTGTGCCTAATCTAAGCCATCTCATCTAAGCTAATAAACGCAGTCAAAGTCTGTCTATGCTAGAGTCCCTAGTGTAAAACGAACACATCATACCAAATGTTAACCCTATGGGCCTATGGAAACACACAAACCTGTAACATAGTGATCTAAGCTCAAGACCTTTCTCTATGTAGAAAGAAAAAATCATCACATAAATTAGGTCTATAAGCCTGGGTAGACACACATAACCAGTAACTCTAAAACTAAAATGCCATCTACAGATCCATGTAGGCTGAATAAGGATGGATGACTGGAGAACAGAGAGAGGGAACAGCTTTCAAGTACTTTAACTTTCAGGCTATGTA
Organism: Brachypteracias leptosomus; assembly: GCA_013401335.1. Lineage (NCBI taxonomy): Eukaryota > Metazoa > Chordata > Aves > Coraciiformes > Brachypteraciidae > Brachypteracias > Brachypteracias leptosomus. Next base: position 102,510 of record VYZX01019440.1, read on the forward strand.
TTGTTTGAAAACTCTTCATTTTACTAAGGGTGGTTATTGAAGTTATACAGGACTGCTTCACCACTTACTCATCAGCAGGTTCACACTTTAATAAATGAATTTGAAGGAACATTTTCAGGATGAACTCTTAGATTATAATTCGGGATAATTTCATAAGCTACTAGAGTATCACACATCTTCCAAAAAAGTAACTATTGATCATGCATGCAGATGACCACATCAAGTTAATCCAAATTCAGCTTTTAAAATCATTACAAGAAAAAGATACATGCAGAGTTTAATTTAGAAACAATACTGTACCTTTTAAAATATCCTGAAAATATCCTAAAACAGCTTGCACTAAGAAAATCAGCTCTTTTGGAGTCAGTGAGCCTGAAAGTATTTTTCTCCTAAATCAAGTTTTCATCTATTGCCTTCATGAATGCAGGAATAACCAGCTTTAATTACAGCTTCAGAAAAAGCAAGCATCTATTCCTCCATTTAAAGAAAAACTAGAAACATTCTACTTATATTGGTTTCTCATAATATGCAAAGACAACTCTAACAAGGTGATTAGCAACCTATAAGAACAAAATAATTAAACATGTCTTTTTATGGAGACTGATTTGGTTGACAGTTTTCTATTATATCTATAGTCTGTTGCAATAAGGCAATCAAATATAAATTTCAGGACTACACAATTTGTTCTCTCTATGCAACAGTTTACTCTGGTTCAGCTAAATAACACATTTTGTTATCAGACAAAATGTCTTGAATTTTTTTTTAATAGTGCTAATCCATATATCCCAGAGATCTTGGTCCATGGGAACAAGAATCACAAGTTATACTGTGTCACAGATTTACAATGTGAGTAGTTATTCAAATAAGAGATAAACGTATCTTCTTGTAAAGTTATTTAATTTCTTCTGCAACATCAAAGCACTAAAAACACATGAGGACAAGTTTCCAGGGTCACAACCTAAAATTTGAAAGCAAATTGCCTAAGTTCAAATATCTTTATTAAACTCAGGACTATATTTTTTTTGCTAAAAGCATTGGTCCTTGCATTTTAGTTGTGGGCTTGGTTTTTTGGGTTCCCCCTCCCCAGTTAAACACAACTATGGGAGGTAAAAAGTACTAGTTTTGCTGTGGTGAAAATATATCACTGAAGGATAGTGGTAAAAAGAAGGGAAATATGGCTGACTGGTTATGGTGGCGGAGTTAAAAGACACGAATGGTTGAAGAATATGAAGGAGCTGAGTAATGGTCCAGCCCAAGGAGCATAGAACAGATGCAGAAAAATTGAGACAGGCAAGAGCACAGAGACTGGGAGCCTTTCAGTGTATGTATATAATTAAGTGTAATTAATATGTAATGATATTAGTTGAAGTAGTTCTTTCAGTCTGAAGACTGAACTCCTTACAAATCCTTAACATCTTTATAGGAAAGCCTCTTTCTGTAGCTATAGTTTGTCTTTACAGACCCTACTGCAATAGGAAGCATTTTAATCATTTCTCAACACATTTGAAACTATTCCTGCTGTGACAAAAAACAGCATTCATAGATCCAATGCTATAAAAGCACTATTCTAATACAGTGAAATCTGAGCCCACAGAGTATAAACCTGCATGGGGCTTGGACCAGACAAAATGCACCATGAAACAGCATCATTCAGAGTGGAAGGAAGAAATCTCAGAACTTGAGAAGCAAACATGGACTTCAGGGGTTATGCTCTTTCCTCTTCTCCCATTACCATATAAAAGGTCTCACATGCAACAGAATGAGAAATTTCTCCTTCCATTTCTGTTTCTTGTCTTTGGTTGTCTGTTTTAAAATAAGGACACTTATATTACAGCTTTTTTCATGCTTTTAACATTTCAGTATAACAAGCAAGACTTCAACTTGCTGCTAAAGGTTCATATGTAATGTTACAACCACTAGGACCTTCAAAATGCAAATCTTAGTCTGCAAAAGCTAGGCAACTTGGCATTGAACCACACTTTGGTATGGCCTTGGTATTCCTCCCTTGGATAGTAATGATGACATATATACCTCATAAGAGGAGGTTTCAGATTACATTTACTGCCTTTTATCTCAGAAGCACTGGTGAGCTACTTTTAAACTTCACTGCCCTTTTTGAGAAGTCCAATGTAGCACATTATTTCAATGCTGTTCTGCTCAGGATCAGCACAGCAACTAGGTGAAGATTGCACATTACTAGCTTTATGCTCATTCTCACTTGACATTCTTTCCTGAATAAAATGGATCTTACTAAATCATCTGCTACATCAGCATAAGCTACAGGTCTGCAACAATAAAAATCAATACAAAATGAAAGCTATGCTGGCCACCTAAGAGGTTTATTTAGTTCATAGCATGGACATATGCTTGAATTTACAAGACAGTTTTGTCACGGAATCACAGAATGTTAGGGATTGGAAAGATCATCTAGTCCAATCCCCCAGCCGGAGCAGGATTACCTAGACCACATTGTACAAGAACGCGTCCAGGCGGTTTTTAA